>CAJHQP010001086.1:0-132614 GCA_905132765.1 Moricandia arvensis
CCTCTCATGTGGATAGACAATGGGAATTGTCCTCCTGGAAACACATCTTGCGAACTCCTCTGCGCTAAAAGAGAACCATCTCCACTCGATCTTACACCGCTGTAGGTCACGTTAAGTTCAATAGAGTCTCTTTCTTAAACACAAGTAATATAGCTGATTGTTTAGAATTGAGAGTTCTTTTGATATCACCCATGTTTGCATAGAAGTTTGGCTGCTTGGTTCCAGCCGGTTTTAGATCAATCTCCTTCTTCTTTTGGAGTTGAACTTGATCTTGTTGCACTTCCTTGGGTGTCAAGGGAACCAGAGTAGTCTTCTTGCCCTTGAACAGAAAGGAATGCTTGTTGGTGAAGCCATCTGGATCACACGCCTATCAGATTGCCATGGCCTTCCAAGGAGTATGTGACCAGCTTGCATTGGCAACACATCACACAAGACTTCATCTTCATATCTCCCAATGGATAAGGGGATAAGAACTTGACTTGAGACCTTCATGGTGCCTTCTCATTCAGCCATTGCAACCGGTATGGCTTGGGATGCTTTGAACCTTCAAACCCAACTTCTGGACCATTGTCTCACTCGCAGCATTCACACAACTTCCTCCATCTAACATGAGGCTGCACACTTTTCCTTGGACCAAGCACCGGGTGTAGAAGAGGTTCTCCACGCTGCTCTAGCTCCTCAGCCTTGTTTTGCAAGCTTAGAAGTCTTCTTGCTACTAAAAGCTTCCCCCTGGACTGGTCCTTCTTCAAGCTCTTCCTCAGTGTCTTCTTGGTCAGACTCGGTGTTGTCTTCTCCTGAGGTGTACTCTCCATCTTCTCGCCAAGAACATGACTCTCTTGTTGGTACACTCATTGCATAGTGTCCTCTTCCTTGGCACTTGAAGCACTTGACATCACGAGCCTCTGGAACTAGATGCCTCAACCTTGCCCTTGCCCTTGTCAAGAGCACTGATCGGTTTGGCCTCTTTCTCTTGGATAGGACTTGTTGTCCTTTTGGAATGGTTTAGACTCCTTAGCATAAGGTGTCTTCTCTTCTTTGTGGTGTAACCGGTTGGAGCCATACTGATTGCGTGAGGGTCCCCTCCTCTTGAGTTGTTGCTCAACAAGGATAGCCTTGTGTAGCATCTCTTCTAGCTCCACATAATGTTGCATCTCAACATTGTCTTGTATCTCTCGGTTTAAGCCACAAAGGAACCTTGACATGGTTGCTTCTCTATCCTCTGATATGTTGGCCCTCAACATAAGCAACTCCATCTCTTGGTAATACTCCTCCACTGATCTTGAACCTTGTGTAAGCTTCCTCAACCGGTGGTGCAAGTCTCTAAGGTAATGGCTTGGAACAAACCTCTTGCGCATGATTGACTTCATCTCTGTCCAAGTCTCAACCGGTTCCTCTCCATTCCTTCTACGAGTCGTGAGGTATTGATCCCACCAACTCAAGGCATAGTCATAGAACTCAGTGGCAGCAATTTGAATCTTCTTGTGGTTGGTGTATTGCTTGCACTGGAAGACTAGCTCAATCTTCTTCTCCCACTCAAGGTATGCATCCGGATCAGCCTTGCCATGGAATGGGGGTATTTTGATCTTCAAACCGGCAAGATCATCTCCTTGATTCACTCTTCTCTCATGGGCACGTCTAGGTCTTCTTGAGGATGAGCTGAGGTGATCATACTCGTCATCAGTCTCCTCATAACCATCATGCTCTTGGCGAGTGGTTTGGCGATGTGCTTGGTGTGCGCTTGTGGTCTCTCTTCTCTCCTAGTCTCTTGGTTTGGTAAGTGACTAGTGGCTCTCCTTATATCTTCTGTTAACTCTCTTCTGATGTCACTGAGGCTGGTCCTCATCATCTCGGTCATGGTGGCTACCATGCTTTGGTTAAGTTGCTCGGTCATGGCTTCCCATGAGGAGTTTGTTTCTCCTGACGAGTTCGGCCTCTTCCTCAGACTCGGACACCATTGTACCTGCTTATAAACAAACAAGACAACCAGTAAAGAGTTCTAGGGAAGAAGACAAGCAAAAAGGAAAAGAAAACAAGTAAAAAGGAAAAGCAAAGAATCGTACAATGCAAGACAAAGTGAAATGGAAATCGCCTAAGAAAAGGAAATCGGTTCAAGCAAAATGGAATAGCTTCTAATCCTTTTCCTAAACTCTTCTAAGCTTTCCTAGCAACCTAATAAGCTTCTCTTACTCGTGCTCTAGGGGATAAACAACTCAGAGCAAGACACAAAACAATCGACAAGCAAAGGTATGCGGCTTAGGGTTTTTCTCTCACTAGGGTTTCCGGATGAATCAAATAAGGAAAGTTTAAAATTCTTGTCTAAACTTTCATGCAGTCACGAGCAGCCCTAAGGTAAAAGAGTTCTAAGGCTTATTCAAGTTAATTTAGATTGAACACGGATTGAATAACAAAAGAACACAACCGGGAAACACAAGATGCTACACGGATGCGATTAACCAAAGTAAACAAGAAATCAACAAGAAAAAAACAAAGAGAGAACGAGTACTTCCCAACCAAAGTTGCTCTGATACCACTTGATGCGTCCCTAGGATGCTCTTTGGTTGATGGGAATGGATAATCCTTGCAAGAACGAATCAAAAGACTCAGTCCTTCAAAGGCGTGTGGATCGGATGGTGACACAAGAGGGATGAATGAACTCTTGATACTCCTAGGTGAATGGTTTGGATATTACACACCAAACTAAGGACCCTTAACTCTGGATATGACACACCAGAACTCGGCACACTTCTTTTAGAGAGAGAGAGAGAGCCGCAAAAGATGAATGACTTCAATAGAAAAAGGTTGCGTGAGTACAATAGGGCATAAGGGACCCTTTAAATAAGAAACCAGAGACATGCCTCTTAGGGTTTCGACAATGATTCAAAAAAGGAAAGAAATAAAAACTATAGTCTAAAGTTCAAATGAAATAACAAGTAACTTCTATTAGACTTGGACCGAGTGTAGCACTTAGGTGATTTGTAGACATGTTGTGGCCTCGTTAAAAAACCTTCCTTCTAGAAAACCTCGTGGGACAAACCCAAAAGCAAGGAAAAGAGCACGCACTCCATGTCTGCCTAGACACTACCTCAGTTTGGTGTAGAGATGGCTTGAATGGTGATCAAGACATCTCGGATCAAACCTTGTCCAAGACCTTCTTGTTGTGGATGTGAAGTGAGTAATCCAACAACATTCTCATTAAGCTTTCTTGACTCTGGAACGAGTCATGGGACCTTCATGAATGGTTAGAGCATCTTCATCAAATGGTTTATGCATTGTGGCTTCTTGTTGCTCATCTAGACTCTCCCCATTGTCTTCCTTAGTGATCCGGTCCATGATCACATCACACTTGGCTTCATGCTTCATACAAGTAGCCTGACTATCCTCTTGAGCCATCCTCTTTGAAATTTCAGCCTCCATGATATGGCTGTCCCAAAGTCCATGACTTTCCAAGGTAACTCTGACCACTCTTGACCATACAAGATAGTTAGGACCCTCTAGGGTCACTGGAATAAGGTTCTCCTTCTTCATTTTCTTGGTCGAAATCACCTTTACTCAATTTAAGTAGACTTTTCCATTTTTGGCAATTTCTGGAGCTGGAAATGATGAACAGCTGAAGAACAAGATGAACTTTGCCAAAAATAGAAATGAAACTCAGAGAATTTGCGGAAGTAAGTAAAGAGAGTAGGGAGATTTAGGTCTCAAGAGCATACAGCTCTGATACCATGTGAGTTTTAGTAATTTAGTGAGTGTTTAAATGAGATTAAGAAAGAGTTTGTTGCTGGAAATGTGAAGAATAGTGAGAGAGTGAGGGATTTCGTGAGTGAGAGAGAGAGAAGGAGAGAATATGGTTTCCTTGCCTTTCTTAGTTCTGGATACATGTCTTTATATAGACCAGACAATACATAAAATAATCAGACAAGTTTGAATAAAGAAAGCATAAATTAATGGGACTGAGCAATGGCAGGGACTGAGGGGTGCCAGGGACAGACTGAGGGATGCCAGGGACAGTCTGAGGGATGCCAGGGACTGAGGAATGGCAGGGACAGTCTGAGGAGGAGCAGAGGCACGTCCAGCAATGTAAAAGTGACAGGAGCTAAGTGGTCCACTCTCCTTAACACAACATGTGACTTCTCTCCCTAAAGATTTCTCTGCTCTAGTTGCCTTGGCAAGTATATTTGAGTATTCTGAATGAGATACACTCGCCCATGCTTTACTCTTGGCTTCCTTTGCTTGCAAGTCACACTTAGGTTGTACGGCCAGTCTTGTTAACCAAGTAAACTCCTCTTATTGCCTAATTCAAATCCTCTTGCTTCTCTTGCTCTTTATTTCTTCATGTCAACAATTCATTCTGGTTTGATTAGAATCAAGAAGAAATTGCCAAATCTCCAAACAGGGTAAACTGGAATCACTTCGGTTAAAAGTGGGATAACTTCTTCATCATAACTCCTATGATCTTGATTCAACTTCAGGGTGATTCTAAACTTATTTATGAGTCCAAATCAAGATTCTACATCGTGATTCATTCTGGTTTTATTTGTATCAAGAAGAAATTGCCCAAATCTCCAAAACAGGGTAAACTAGAATCACTTCGGTTAAAAGTGGGATAACTTCTTCATCATAACTCAAATGATATTGATTCAACTCCAGGGTGATTCTACACTTATTAATGAGTCCAAATCAAGCTTCTTACATCTTGATTCATTCTGGGTTTATTAGTATCAAGAATAAATTGTCAAATCTCCAAACAGGGTAAACTGGAGTCTTGATACTGGTGCAGCCTGATCAGCCTGATCAGTCTCAAACTCAAGATATGGGATACAATGTATGGAATGGCTAAGCTACTGATCAATGCTTGGCTTAATGGAAAGTTTCATGGTCTTATTGGCATGATCTATGAGGTTCTGGACAGAGAGAAGAGATGAACTCTTGGTACAGCCTTGAAACAGCTTGAACAGAGAGGATTCAACCAGCTGAGCTTAACAGGAGCTATGGAGATCATTCTCCTCGTCCAATTATGTATGGATAACAAGGAAAACATGTCCGGAAGTTTCTGGATTGGGTTAGATTTGAAGTTGCTCAAAATAAGGCCTTTTTCGGCCCAAAAAGAGAGTTGCAACCAGATGCTTGATCTACTTGCTTTCTTGCTGGACCAACAGGACGTGGAGGATCTAAAACCCATTAGGAGACACTCCAAATTCAAGTTCAAGTCGTGTCAAGGAGGAAACCAAAGAAGAACCAGCTTGTTGGTTTATTTATTTTATTTGTAATTTCAGTTATGTAAACCAAGTTTTAATAGGATTAGTAGGAGTAAACCAATCTTAAATTGGATTAGGAAGTCCTAAACCAATCTGGTTAAGGATTAGGGATTTAGTTTAGGCATTATAAGCCTCTTTCACGTTTTGGCACTGAATCAATCAATCGACTTTTTTTTCATCTCTTTGTTTGAGTTTTCTCTCAATTCTACTGGTGTGTAATATCCAGCTTGGTTCTCTGATTTGGTGTGTAATATCCAGCTTGGGTTCTCTGATTTGGTGTGTCCATATCCAGATCAGAAGACTTGGAGTATCAGGAGGCGAGCCATCTCTCTTGTGTCCCACATCAATCCACAAGCCTTGATACAGATTGAGTCTTTGATTCTCTGTTGCAAGAATTATCTCTGTGATCTATCCTAGACACTAAGCAGGGTGATCCTGTGTCTGTGGAGCAGAAAGAAACATCTTTAGAGCATCCCATAGCTCTGAGGAGAAGACCATATTCATCATCTATCATCCACCCACGCCCCCTTCAAGTGATCCAGGGAGAGACAGCCATTCCACGGCAGTACCAAGTGGTATCAGAGCCACTTGAAGGTTAGGGTTTTAATTTTAACCAAGGAGCACGAAATTAGAAGTTTACAAGCATCTTAGATGGCTGGAGATGAAGAAAAGCTTACAATTCCATCCTTCTATGGAGACTTTGATTTATGTTACAATTCCATCCTTCAAGCATTATCAACCATTAGATTTAGGGCTCTGATTTATGTCTTTGTAAAGCCTATATAAGGCTGTGTCATTGTAATTTCGAAATTAAGGGAGTAAGGGGGATTTCCCCTCTCCACTTCAAGAAATATAAAGCTTAGTGTTCTTGAATCAGTCTCTCTTAGTCTACCTCTTTCTTAATCTATCTATTCTATCCAAATGATGCGTCCCTAGGATGCTCTTTGGTTGATGGGAATGGATAATCCTTGCAAGAACGAATCAAAGACTCAAGTCCTTCAAGGCGTGTGGATTGGATGGTGACACAAGAGGGATGGATGATCTCTTGATACTCCTAGATGAATGGTTTGGATATTACACACCAAACTAGACACCCTTAGGCTCTGGATATGACACACCAGACTCGGCACACTTCTTTTAGAGAGAGAGAGAGCCGCAAAGATGAATAAACTTGTATAGAAAAGATTGGATGATTACATAAGGGTGTAGAGAACCCTTTAAATAAGAAACCAGAGACAAATCCTCTAGGGTTTCGACATGAACCAAAAAAGGAAAGAACTAAAACTATAGTCTATAAGTTTAAATGAACTAAAATGCAACTTCTCTTAGTCTTGGACCGAGAATAGCACTTAGGTGATGTGTAGACAAGTTGTGGCCTCGTTAAAAACCTTCCTCCTGGAAAACCTCGTGGGACAAAACCAAAAGCAAGGAAAAGAGCACGCACCCCATGTCTTGCCTAGACACTAACTCAGTTTGGTGTAGAGATGGCTTGAATGGTGATCAAGACATCTCGGATCAAACCTTGTCCAAGACCTTCTTGTTGTGGATGTGAAGTGAGTAATCCAACAACATTCTCCTTTAGCTTCTTGACTCTGGAACGAGTCATGGGACCTTCAGGAATGGCTAGAGCATCCTCACCGAGTGGTTGATGCATTGTGGCTTCATGTGGCTCATCTAGACCCTCCTTGTCCTCCTTAGTGATCCGGTCCATGATCACATCATATGCACTCTTAAAGGTTGCTTGCTTGGTGCTTTCCAGGATCACATCATCCCCTCCCTCTTCAAAAAGATTTGTCCTCAAATCTGTTTTACCTACAATAGAGGGGACCAAGTCAGTAACATTGAAGTTTAAAATCAGATTACACTTACCTTGCAAGCCTCTTTGATAGGCATTGTTGCTGACTGGTTTGGTTATGTAGAAGGCACTAATCCATTTAGTTCCTGATTCATTACTTAAACCTGACATGTTGAAACAAAGCAAGTTAGCACATGAAAGTTTATCAAAGAGTAATAATCTTATCCCAAATTGGTTTTTGCTCGGTTTTGGCTTGTGTGCTGCTTCTGGTGGTGCTTCTTTAATGAGGATGAAGCTAGTGACGTCCTGGTGCTTATCCTGATCCAAATCAGGTGGCTTGAACCGCTTGTCTTCCACATGCTTGTTCTTCCTTCTTGTATGCTTCCAAGCTTCATCATAATCTGCACATGGCTCTTTTGACAAAAACAAGTGCATCATATCTGTGTAATTGATAAAAGAACTCTTGAAAACATGATCACTTACCTTAGCATGCTCACCTGGTCGCCATATATAGGATTGAGATGTTTTAAACTTAGAAAAGTTCAAAGATAGCCAATACAGGATCACCCGATTTGTAGAACCCATAACTCTTTCATCTGAGCAGGTTTTGACTTGATTCCAATCGACGTGAGCCCCTGATGAGTTAAGTTTCCATGGCAGTCGAGTTTGATGGTTAAATCCTTGTGGTTGTTGAGATATGACCCTCGGACTGTCCCTATGTCAAGGCTGGCGGCTAGACAGTTCCCAAGGTTTGATTGTTGCTTCATCAACTTAACCAACAACCCATTCTTGATACTCTGATCATTATCATAGCTTCTCTTTTCGAGAATGGTAGATCTCAAAACATTTTGACCTGTACTCACAGCAAGCAAATCAGGCTTCATGTTTTTCTTTGAGTTTAGATAGTTACCCCGGGTTGGTTTCTTTGGAGATTGTTGTAGACTAAGTTCCTCTGGTGGTTTCTCTTTGATTTGAGAAGGAAACATGAGTTCTTCTCCTGCTCCAGTAATCACTTCACCATTGACTCTAGTGAATTCTTCATCTCCAATTACATTTTGATAATCTTTGCATTGGTACTGAAGTTGCTGCATATCTGGTGGCTTCCATATCTTGATATGGTCAAGATGCAAGTCCTTTTGATCAACTTCAAACTCCTTATGACCCCAACTTGTTCTAGCACGAACAGAGCACTCTCCAAGGGTGGTAATCTTGTGGAAATATTCTCCAGGTCTCAACGAGTAGGTCTGTGACCTTCCAGCACAATCAGACATAAGTTCCTCTTGGGAAAGATCCAAACCGGCATGTTTTGCAAGACTAGCAATATCTTGATGATCAGCAGGCCATTTTCTGCGTTGTCTGGTTTGTTGGATCCGTGACTGAATTGGCTTCATTCTCCAGTTGGTTTCATAGTGAAACTCTTGCTGAGCTGAGACGTGCAACCCCTTATCTTCAAAGGATGAGAAATCTACAAAATCCAATGTTGGTGCAGCTGAACTCTTCTTAATCTGTTTGATCTTGTTCTTCTGATTCAAGACCTCTCCTCCAGGCTCAAATACAACATGTCTCATGTCCAAGTCGTGTCTTGATAGTTCCACTTCTCCTTTCTTGTACCAAACAAAAGGAGTGAACAGAAAAGTACCTAAGAAGGTCCTTTGGAAATCACATGGATCAAAGACAACTAGTTGATTCATTCTATGAGCTCTCTGAGGTTCCCTGGGTGTCTCCTCTGCTACCATGTGTTGTGTTAAAGGGACCATGACGTTCTGAACAGGCTGTTCTTCTTTATGAAAGATATGTGAGGCTACTTTGTCTTGATCTTCTTTGGTAGGCACAACCGGTTCTGGTTCTTGATGCTGTGTTTCAATGGATGGACGTGCTGTGTTGGTCCGTTTGATTTGCTTCTCCACACCCATCATTACTTGTAACAATGCCTCCTTAACCTCTTCACTGAATAAACAGAATGGTTTATCTTCTTTAGATGGCTTAGAGACTGGTTCCTTTCCATCAAGGCTTTCAATCTTCTTCTCCCACTCAGCTTTGCCATGGAATGGGGGTATCTTGATCTTCAAACAGCAAGCTCATCTGCCTGGTTCATCCTTCTCTGTTGGACACGCCTATGTCTTCTTGAGGATGAACTGAGGTGCTCATACTCATTGTCAGTCTCCTCATAACCAACATGTTCTTGGCGAGTTGTTTGGCGAGTTGCTTGATGTGCGGCTTGTGGTCTCTCTTCTCCCTAGTCTCTTGGTTTGGTAAGTGACTAGTGGCTCTCCTGATGTCTTCTCTCAACTCCCTTCTGATGTCACTGAGGCTGGTCCTCATTCATCTCGGTCATGGTTGTACCATGTTTTGGTTAAGTGAGCCGACATAGCCTCATGAGATACTTCTCCTCGAAGAAATCTCAGACCGGTCCACTCACCAAAAAAATAACAAAAACAAAACAACAAAAAAAAAAAACAACAAAAAAAACAACAACACACAAAAACCAAAACCAACAACCAATCACCCAATACAAAACCAACCTCATACCCCACAAACAAAACCAAAAAAACCACAAAAACCCATACAAACAAACAAAAAAACAACCCAACACACCACAAACACACACCAAAAACCACAACACAACACCACAACCACAACCAACCAACAAAAAAAAACACCACCACACAACACAACCAAACCACACCCACACAAAACACAAACCTCAACAAAGACACCACACCCACCACAACCACAAAAAAACAACAACTTACTAAGAAGTCCGGCATCGAAACCCAAATGCAGAAAACACACAAACACCAACCAACACAACACTCCCCCAAAACAAGGCAACTTACAACTAAATCGTGTGTGAAATATCCAACATTATTATAAAGAACTACAATAAAATAAAAGATTAAAAACTTTTTGGTTGGGAACTACTCGCTATCTCCTCTTTAGTTTCTTGTTTGTTTTGTGTTTTCACCGTGTATCATCATTATATCAATCTATATCATCTTGAATAAGCATTAGAACTCTTTGTTTAGGGGCTGCTTCGTGACTGCATAAGTGTTTTTAGACAAAGAAATTTTAGGACTTCCTTTTTTGAGTTTCATGCGAAAAACCTAGAGAGATAAAAAACCCTAGCCGCATGTACCTTTTGTCGATCACTTTGCTGCATTTAGTTTAACTGTTTATCACCTTGAACACGAGCATACTAAGGCTGTTAGGTTGCTAGAAAACCTTAGAAAGATAGGAAAAAGTTTATAGAAGCTTTTCCTTTTTGCTGAACCCTTTTCTTTTTCTAGCCGATTTCTTCCCTTTTTCTTTTGTCTGCATTGTAAGCTTTTTTGCTTTCCTTTTGCTGTTTTCTTTTTTCCTTGCTTGTCTTGTTCCCTAGAACCTTATGGTCTATTTGGTTTACCTTTGCTTGCAGGAAGCCATGGAAGGCCGAGTCTTAAGAAGACAGCTTACTCCGCAGGAAAGACAAGTATCTCATGGAGGCTATGTCGGCTCAACTTAACCAAACATGTTAGCAACCATGACCGAGATGATGAGGACCGCCTCAGTGACATCAAGAAGGGAGTTGAAAGGAAGACATCAGAAGCCACTATCACTTACCAAACCAAGGAGACTAGGGGAGAGAGAGACCACCAAGCCGCACATCAAGCAACTCGCAAACAAACTCGCCAAGAACATGTTGTTATAGAGGAGACTTTGACCCAAAATGGGAGTGATGAGCACCTCAGTTCCATCCTCTAAGGAAGACTATAGGCGTTAGTCCAACAGGAGAAGGGATGAACCAGGCCAAGAGAGCTGCTGGTGAAGATCAAGATACCATCAAAAGCTGTTATTTTATAGGAGAAAATGAAATATGAAAACATCCTAAATTAAGAGATAAACAATAAAACTAACAACAATTAATGGAGGACAAGCCAGCAAGGATAAATTAAGTGCAGCAAGGGCCGAGTTGCTTGTGTGCGGGCTTTGGTCTCTCTTCTCCCCTAGCTCTTGTTTGAGTAAGTGACTAGTGGCTCATCCTGAATGTTCTTCTCTCAACTCCCTCCTGATGTTCACTGAGGCTGGTCCTATCAATCTCGTCCCTTTTTTCACTCTCGTGCTTCTTTTTTTCCCGTCCTCATGGTTATGACGCTTGTTGGCGATTCTAGTTAGAGCTCATTGAAGCAAACTGGTTTTCCAAAGCTTTGAACTTGTTGTTGAGCTCATTGTAGCTTCCTTCAATCTTGGCATGCAAGTTCTTCAGCTCATAGCCAACATGCTTCTCACTTCTATTCTGAGACTCCATGATCTGTTTCAGAAGAGTTTCAATGTTGTTTCCCTAAGGAACAGAGGTGGAAGGGTTAGCTTGTTGCGGAGAAGATTGGTTCCCTTTGTTGGGGAAACCAGGTGGAGGTTGCTGAGACTGGTAGTTGCCATGTTGGTTGTTCTTATTCTGATACCCTCCTTGTTGGTTGTTGGGGTAGGACTTCTGTGGGTAGTTATACTGGAAGTTAGGCTCTTTTCTGTACCAACTACCGTTGTTGTTTATGAAACACAACTCTTCTTGTCCTTCCAAGCCATCAACCTCATTGACTACAGGTGGTCCTTCCTGCTTTGTGTTACCCACAACTTTCACTTGTTCTTGTGTGGCTTTTTCAGAAATGAGGAGGTCGATCTTATCTTCCAAACCTTTGATCTCTTTCCTTGTCTGCTTGTCGTCACCCCTACTGACTCTGTCGTGTTCTGCACTGTAGACTGCATCAATCTTCACCATATTGTCAACCAGCTCCTCTGCATCTTCCTCAGTTCTACCCAAAAAGAACCCATTGCTTGCAGTGTCCAATCTGGCTCTGTACTTAGGAAGAGCACCTCTGTAGAATGTGCTAAGCAAGCTCTCCTTAGTGAAACCATGGTGTGGGCACTTGGACTGGTAGCCCTTGAATCTCTCCCAGGCTTCACTGAATCCTTCCAAGTTCTTTTGCTGGAAACTAGAGATCTCGTTTCTCAGCTTGGCAGTTCTGGAGGAAGAGAAGAATTTCTCCAAAAATGCTCTCTTGCACTCATCCCAAGTAGTGATGGTGTCACTGGGTACAGTCTTCTCCCACTGACGTGCCTTATCCCCTAAAGAGAAAGGGAAAAGCTTGAGCTTGAAAGTGTCTTTGGATACACCATTGATTTTTGACAATCCACAGTAACTGTCAAACTTGTCCAAGTGATCAAATGGGTCTTCTACATGCAAGCCATGATACTTGTTGTTCTCAATCACATTGAGGAGTCCAGGTTTGACGTAAAAGTTGTTGGCCTCCACTGGTGGAGCTCGGATGCCCAATCTCTGACCATTAACATTTGGACGGTCATAAGCGCCAATGACGCGAGCTGGTCGGGGTGGGTGAATTGGCCCTTGTGGTCCATTGTTAACACCTTGTGGCAGAGGGTTGTTATTGTTGTTTCCGTTTGGTGGATCCATGTCAATATTCAACTCCTGTGGCTGAACTTGTGCTCTGCTTGTCTTCTCTGTCTTGAGATAACTCTTTCGTAAGCTCTGATATCAGGAACTCGTGGAACTAGGTTTGTTGTGCCCTTGCTCCTCAAGTTCATATACCTGAAGTGTCAAAAAGAGATGAAGACAGAGAATCAGTAACAAAATAAAAGAAAATGACTTAGTCTCAAGCAAGTGACTAAATCTCAATGTTCTAATCAACTCAGAACCCGGCAACGGCGCCAATTTGATGTTAAGAGTTTTCAAGGCTCCTAAAGCAAATGTTGTAGTATAAAAGATTGTCGAACCAGTTCTGAGGGATATAAAAGCACCGAGAATGCAAGTACTAACTTAATCTAAGTGTGATCGTGTGATTGATTGGGTTTTGAATTACTACTAAGACTGAAATGCAATAACAGAACGTTAAACGCGATAAATGAAATAGTTTTGACAATTAAGATAAAAGAGAACTCATGGGTAAAGGGAAATAGACCTTGGGTGATTAAAGTTTGAACTAAGGATGGCAAGCGATCAATTAAACTATCAACCTTAAGCCTAAACACAATTCTAAACAAACTCTATGTCTAGATGAATGTTCATTTACTAACATAACTCAAGCATCAAATGTCTTCGGTTGAATGTTACGGAAGTAATCATTAAGAATAAATCTACTAGCCATTTTAACATCTTTAACAACAAGTGTCCTTGGTAAAGAATGTTAAAAGCTTGGGAGAGTAAACTCAGGCATTTCATCGAACACTTTATGAATGGGAAATGCCTAAAGATCAACCCTTGAGTGGCCAACTCAAAAGATGCATTACGATTACTCTACTAGCAAGAAACAAGAGAAATCTACACTAAAACATCCTAGATCTAGCCTAATCACCCGTAGTCTCCCTAACCCATGAATCCTAAGGTGGTCTACTCACTAATCATCATGATTCCTCTTAACCCCATTTTGGATTCAAGCTTAATCATGTGAGTGATGGAATAAACAAGGAACGAACAACAGAATAAAGAAACAATGATCTTAGAAGATGAACTTTCCGAAAAGGTTTTTCTGTATTTCTTGAAGAACAAAAGATAATCCGTCCAAAACGGCTTACAGAGGTACTTAACTTAAGTTTAGAAAATGTCAAACATGAAACAAAATGACCAAAAGGTCCTAAAATAAATTGAGTTTCGTCTGAGCAAGAACACGCAGCGACCTGGTGACATCGCTCCGGAGGGGTCGCTGCGAGTGCTCCACTTCGCGTCTCGAAGGCCGAGCGACCATCTGCTGTCGCTCTGGAGGTCGCTCCAGTTGGGAGCGACCTGGTGTGATCGCTGTGGTGAGGTTGCTCCAGGGCCTTCCACCTGCTTCAGAATGACACGACGCCGAGCGACCCTCGTACCTCGATGTGGAGGTCGTTATGGATGGGAGCGACGTGCTTAGGTCGCTCTGGCACGTAGCTTCGTCTCCGCTTGTCCTATGATCACCTTTTGACTCCCTTTTTAGCTCCAAAAGCCTCCAACCATCTTCAAGAACTCCAAGGATACTCTCATACCTGATAAGAACTAATGTATGCAAAATGCAACCTAGAAATGACTAAATCCTGGTCTATATGATCAAAAATGCATATGGATGAATAGACAAAACAATGGAAATATGCAAGACATCAAGTGTTTATAGAAGTAACACAAAGTCTCCTGGATGCCAACATTGGGTTTGACATATTATATGCTTCTGATCTTCTAAATAAGGCAAGTTGGGTTACCTTTGACTTGAAAATGACATATTTTCTAAACAATTAATCCTTTTGATACAAAACCAATTTGCAGTGTGATCTTGTTGAGTTTAGGATCCAGAAAATCGGTTTCATGAATAAATTCCTTCTGGCTTGTAAGATATGGAATTTTGTTTGCAAATATGCCCGAATTGGCTTTTTTAGCACTTCCCAGCTTCTTGCTCTCCACTGATTTACTCATGATTTCTTTCTCCATGATGGATGCTGATTTGATGTTCTCATCATGCTTTCAATGTATTACTTAATATATAATTTTAAAATATAAAAAACAATAATTCAAAAATAAAAATATATGTGAAATAGTTATATTTATTATTATTTAGTGTTACTACTATGGTTTATAAAATATTTTTATTTTTCATCCAAATAATATTTTTTTAAATATATTTATTATTACTAGTCAATTTACTACTACTAGATATTTTCTTGCGCCATGTACATCAATAAAATTTTAAAATTTAAATTATATTTTAAAATATTTTTTATTAATATTTTAAATTTTGTTCTTTATACCAATATTTTACTATATATATTTGATTTAGTTAAACATAATCAAGATAAAATAAAAAATGATTTATTTTAAATAATCTTTAAAAATAAATATGCATATTTTAAAAATTATAATCTTATATATTTTTCATTCATTTATTTTAGTTAATATATATTAAATCAACTTGTATAAAATTCAAAGATTGATATAAAAATTTATATTTTTCAAAAAAAATTAAAACTTGACAGAATTTCTAAAATTTGTAGATATCAAAGAGAAATAAATGGTATTATGATTAATAACTTATAATTTCTTTAAAAAAATGTATGAAATTTTGAAAATTTTGTTTAATAAAAACATTTTATGATTAGAAAAGAGACTTAATATTTTTTTAATATTTATATGTCTATTGCTATATTATTTAATAGCACATTTTAATTAATTATTTTAATGATGTTGTATTACCATTTTCTAAAAAAAAATTACCAAAAATAGAAATAAACCTTAAATGTAATTATCTATCTCACATTTAAAAATAAAACATGTCATCATTTCTATTATTTCATGTCATATTTTTAGTTAAAATGGTTGTATAAATAACATGTGTCAAATCACTTTGCAAATGTCTCAACCATTTTTTTGTTGAAATTTTAAATTTACTAATCAAGTAAAAAATGTCTATGTACAATCATACTGTTGTTTTTATGAACATTATGTGAAAAGTTAAAGGTACTTTTCCAGAATTTAACAAAAATATGGAAAACCTGTTTTCAATGTGTGTATGAAAATATAAATTTAATCTTTAGTTATTTATTTGGGAAAATTATACTTCTACAATAAATTTGATACCATTTTGCAAATTTACCTTTAATGAATGAAATTTCTTTAAAAATGTCTTTAAATTATGATGAAAATAGACTAATTTTTTTTTTCAAAATATTTATAAAACATCTAGAAACTCAACCACACCCCTTTAACATTAAATCCAAAACATTAATCACTAAAGTCTAAACCCCAATATTAATATATTTTTTTATTGAAGGTATTTTTGTAAAATGGTACTTAGTTTGTGTTATTTTAGTAATTTTTCTTATGTTTTTAGACTTTGCAATAAGAATTGGATTTAAAAAAAAAAATTATTAGAAAAGTTATTTTGGTCATCAAGAAATATAATTTATCTTCATTTGTACATATTAAATACTAATAAGTTTATAGAAATATAATTTATTTTCATTTGTACATATTAATAACATATTTGTAATATAATGTTAAAAAAATATTTCCTTACTAATCTTTTGAACAGTGACATAAGTTTTTAATTTCATCACCGGACTGCCTCTATTCATAAATTTCCTTGTCATATGTATAGGATGAATTAACTTATGCGTACACGTGTTTGCATGTGTATGTAGATGGTGATATGTGTACATGAAATCATGAATTTTGCATGTGTAATGTAGATAGTGATATGGGACATGAAATCATGAAGAAACTTATGTTTGTCTCTATAATTCTCAAGCCAAACATGGTGAGGCGTGACGCCCCATATGATTTGTTGGCTATCCAATATGTTTAAATAACATTATCATAACCTAGTGATTTTTTATATAAAATAGTGTAAATTATATACCAAGTCAGTGACTGCATGATCTCGACTGTTATGCAATAATGTTACTCTGTTCTCGCAATAAATAAATAACTTGCTACCAGTCAGTCAGTTGTCCGATGGTATGTGTGGTACATGACATTCCATGATCTCTGTAAGGAATTTGAATCCATTGTAATTTAAATTATTTTAATTTGTGATTATGTAGATATAAGACAATGTTTTTAGTCTATTAGAATGTCTAGAAAGAAAGTTCATCCGTAGGATTCACCTCTCTTTAGGAATTTGTTTGAGTTTCGGCTCAGAATACTTCCAAATTAAAAAATAAATAAATAAATAACTTATTAATTATTTGCTCGAATCCATAGAGTAAAATTTATATATTAAGAATCGTATAGTCATGGACCGTCAATATAAAGTTGATGAGTAGGTTATGTTTGTTGATATTTTATTTTTAAACCTATTTAATTTACATTGAGTTTCAATAATTTCGTCCAGATATTATATTACAATCTCACTTCGATATGAAAAATTATATTTTTGCAATGATATGATCAAATAACATTTGAGATCCACATTTTCGCAGAATACACATCAATTTTGCATAAAAATTATTTATGAGACAATAATTAAAATAGACCTAAAAACAATTTTGTCCTCAAAATAACATTTAAAGAAAAAATTGACCAAAATAAACTTTATTAAAGGAGATAAATATATATTTATACTTTTTGGGTTAACTAATCTAGACTTAGAATATAAAGTTATAGAGTGAGGTTTTGGAAATGAGGTTTAAAATTAAAAAATATTAAAATTTTCAAAATAGAAAAATTCTATTCTGATCATTTTATTAAAGCCTATTTTATAATAAAAAACTTCAAAAATATATATTTAATAGATTTATCTATTATTTATATATTATTATTTTTATATTTATTTATATATTATACAATAATAAATATATTAAATAATTGAAAAATGAGCAAATGGATTTGCATTTTTATAAAACCCATGACTTGGTTTTGACTTTGCTGATTTCCTGTTTCTGTTGTTTTCCTTTTCTCGAGAATTATTTTCCTTCTTCTTTTTTTTTTTAGTCATCTCGTTTTATTATTATATGACCAAATGGTCAAGAAAGAACAAAAACAAAGAAAAACAAAAACCTTATACATGATAAGGTCCAAACGAAAATATAAAAGAGGGGCACATAATAAAGCCCAATCTTAAAAGCCCAAATGATGAAAGACGCATCTCCCCAAACCAGCACATAGCCACGTGCCAAGCCGTGAGCTAAGAAGAACCAGGTGGCTCAGAAAAAGAGATGACGTCGACTTCACCTGCTCGGAGATCACCGTCGGATGTCAAATCGAGCACTCCACCGGAACACACCGGAACAGGAAGCTCGAGTTGGGAACAAACGTCAACGGCAACAAACTTTAAACGCCCAAGAGAAAAACTACAAAACGAGAAGATAAAACCGGATAAACCGGATCTGAACAATAACGACATCGGAGATGAGCGATGAACGTTAGAAGAGGAGCCGGCCAAGAACGGTGCTGTGGAAGCCATCGCATGCCGGAGACAAAGCCAGCCAAGCGACGCCGAAGAAGCCATCGCCTGCTGGAAGAAAAGCCGGCCAAGTGTCGCTAAAGAAGCCGCCACTTGCCAGAGTCGAAGCCCGATCAACGGGAATCAGAGCCGGAGAAGAAACCGGCGAACCATGACTTCTCTCATCATTACCTCCGTGAAAGATTTTTTGAGAGAGAACGGAGGGATGTAGAGAAGCCCATTTCAATTATTTTCCTTCTTCCAATCTTGTTAATGTATACTATATTAATTAATATAAAGAAAAATAAAAAAGCCTCTGGATTTTTCATGTGGAACAGCTAACTATAAAGTCCGTTATCTGTATATATCGAGTTATAACAGTTTTTCTTTTGGGCCAAATACATGCTCCTAGTCAAAAAAAAGAAAAGAAAAAACATGCTCCTATATTAGTCAAAAAAAAAAACATGCTCCTATATTAGTCAACAAAAAAGAAAAAACATGCTCGTGTATGAGTAAAAAAGGAAAAATAAATGTTCAGGTAAATCTCTCAAATAATCATTTTTAAAGTTTTTATCACAAAATAATATTCACTAAAAACAACGACCAAATAGATTTTTATTTTTTAAAAAATTTTAGTATTTTTTTATTTTTTTTTAGTTTTAAACTTTACCTCTAGAATCATATCCTATATCTCTAAATTATAAGTCTAGATTAGTTAACCCCAAAGATATAAATGTATATTTACATCCTTTAATAAATATATTTTAGTCATTTTCTCTTTGAGTGTTATTTTGGGGACAAAACTTTTTAAAGTTTGTTTTGATCATTATTTATTTTCTTTTTTTTACGACAAAAAACTGTTCTATTACTCAAGGAACATGAGTTGATCTGGGGATCCAGACCGGTACAAAACAACCAATAAAACAAAGGATGGTAAAACAATCGAGCAATCTTGGCTAATCCGTCAGCTGAGTGATTGAATTGTCTTGACACGTGGCAGATCTAAAACTCTTGGAACATTTCCTTCAGTGCCATATCTCCCCTAATTATGTCGAAAAACTTGGTCATTCCTGGGGTTGCTTGAATCATGGCTAGAATCTCCTTGCAATAAGTCCCAAAAGCTTGACATGTTGTTTTCTCCAGCATCGCTTCCATCGCCCAAGTTAATGCTTCTAATTCTGCATGTAAAGAGGACATACGGTTCTCTTTATTTCTCAACCCTATGAGTTGATCCCTTCCTGAGCCATCCAACCAAAACCCACTAAACTGTGTTTCCAAAGTCCAAGATCCATCGAACAATCTCAAGCTTGGGGCATGTTTTACTTGTTGGATCACTGCATTTTGCAATGGCGAGTTAGCTTCGAACCATGCATTACATTCGGTTTCCGCATGTCTAATCAGTTCTAATGGGTCTCTAGAGATTCCTTTAAAAAGCATGTCACTTCGTGCTTTCCATATGTACCAAATAATCCAAGGATATAAGTCTTTATCCATCACAGCACCCTCAATCTCATTTTTCCGCCAGAAAAGGTAATCTAAGTTCGTGAAAACACTAGAAGAGGGGAAGACACCCAAACACGAGGGTGTCGAAGCACGAGACCATGCCTATAACGCCAGAGGGTATTCAAATATAGCGTGATTAACTGTTTCATCTGCTTCACCACATTTAGAGTAGTGATTGTCACAACGCATATGGCGTCTCTTCAAGTTTCCCGTGACCGCTATATATCATGTCGCCAGTTGCCAAATCAAATGTCTGATTTTGGATGGAGCATTTACTTTCCATGTCTGGGCTTTCAGCCATGTTACACTTGGTTCCATTATTGATTTTTCAGAAGCCTCTCTTAAAATGTTCCATGCTACCCAATAGCCAAATTTAATTGTGTACATTCCATGTCGTGTGTAACTCCATCAAAATTTATCATCTTTAAGTGTCTGACTTATGGCCAAACTCTTTGTCAGTTTTACATCCTCTAGAACAATAAGTTTCTGCAATAGCTCGGAGTTCCACACCTTTGGCTCACCATGAATCAATTCATTCACAGTCATATTCATGTCGATCCCATAATGATATGGCCTAGCAGGACGAGCCGGGATAGTAAGTATCCATGGATCATCCCACACCCTGATTTGGTTGCCTGAGTGCACTTTTTGGTTAATTCCTAAGTGTAGAAGTGGCTTGGCCGCCATTAAAATTGTCCACACATAAGAAGGGCACGACGCATCAGTAGCACGCAATGCCTACTTTGTCGATAGTATCTACCTCTCATTACTTTTGCTAACAGTGAATCTGAGAATTGAATCAACCGCCATAGTTGTTTTGCTAGCAAATCCAAATTGAATTCATGAATAAGTCTGAATCCTAGTCCCCCTTCCTCCTTTGGGCTACACAACTTTTCCCATTTTACCTAGTGCATTCCTCTCTTTAGAAGATTAGTGCTCCACCAAAAACATGCAATCTCACATGCTAATTTTTCACAAATCTCTAGTGGCAGGAAGAAACTGGACATAACATAGGTTGGAAGAGCTAAGGCAATGACCTTAATTAATACCTCATTTCCACCTTTTGAGGGCCAACGTCCAGACCATCCATTAATCATATGATTCAGACGATCTTTCAGAAATGCAAACAGTTTGCATTTAGATCCGCTTATATCCTCTGGGATTTCGAGATATTTCCCCATTCCACCTTCATTCTCAATGTTTAGCACAGTATTAATTTCTTGCCTAATGCTAAGCGGTACTCGTTTTCTGAAAAGAAGCGACGACTTCTCCATGTTTTTACATTGGCTCGATGCTTTCTCATAAACCTTAATAATTTTCATAATTTCATTGCATTCATGGGGCTCTTCCTTACATAATAAAATGTTGTCATCAACAAATAACAAGTGAGATAAAGAAGGGCATGCACGCAATACCCGCACTCATGTTTTCTTTTCCTGGTTTTCTGCATGATTAAGAAGGCTAACGAGTGCTTCCGTGGATAAGATAAAAATGAAATGAGATAAAGGATCTCCCTGTCTTACTCCCCTATGAGGGATTATGTTACCTTTGGGCTGTCCGTTCATCAAAACCTGGTATCTAACAGAACCTCATAATCCAGGTTATAAGTAGATCCAAGAAGCCCATCTGTGTCATAATTCTTTTAATAAAGATCTATTCCATCCTATCGTAGGCTTTGCTCATATCCGTTTTAATTGTCATACGCTTGTGCCTTCCACCAGGCTTAGTCATCAAGGCATGGAACACCTCATGGGCAATCATTATGTTATATGTAATCTGCCTTCCTGCGACGAATGTTGATTGTGTTTCTCAAATTCTTTCAGGGAGAACTTTCTTCAGTCTCTGGAAAAGTACCTTTGAGATGATCTTATAGCTAACATTACATAGGCTTATCGGACAAAATTGAGACATCTTAGGGGTTTTATCTTTCTTAGGGATAAGACATAAATTAGTATCATTAGGTCCGGGAGATAATTCCATCGAATATGAGCTCATTAACCATACCAGTCAAATCACCCTTCACTATGTCCCACAACTTTTGGTAGAACAAAGCATTCATGTCATCCAGGCCGGGGGCATTCTCTGGGTGCATAGCGAAAAGAACTAATTTTACCTTCCATTCTGTTACTGGTGCGGTCAACTCTTGGTTCATTGCATCTGTAATCGTTGTCGAAACATTCAACAATGCCTCATCCAGCTCAGAAGGGTTCAATGAGTCAAATAAACTCCTGAAATAATTAGTCGCAATGGCCACTAATTCCTCCTCATCACCAACCTCATTTCCTTGTTCATCTGTTAGGCTTCTAATCATGTTTCTCGCTCTTCTTTGCTTAGTCAGGTTATGAAAAAAAATTGCGTCCAGATCTTTAACTTGCAGCCAAAGGGCGCATCTTTTTTTGTTTCCAGAACATTTCCTCGGCCTTAAGGGCCTTAGATAAGTCCTTTAAAGCATCTGATAATTTCTCCGCCAAAGCATTATCATCATTGTTCAACGACTCAATCTTTTCCTTTAACTCCTCTACTTGTTTTTCTGAATTCAAATCATTCAGTTTCCTCCATTGACTAAGTGCTTTTTGGCAGCTAGCAATGTGTGACATTATGTTTGCATCAGTAGGTATCTCAAGAGAATTCCACTCTTCTTGTACAATGTTCCGTATTTCCTTGTTATCTAACCATCTTTTGTCAAATTTGAATTTCTTATTCCCTCTGAATGGCTTAGATAGTATGTTTGCCAAAACCGAATGATGATCTGATCCCCATAATATCAGATATTTCACTGAAGAATAAGGGAAATTTTCATGCTAGTCCCCATTACCCAATGCTCTATCCAATCTGCATCTGGCAGTATTTACTCCTCGATTTCCAACCCAAGAAAGTTTATTCCCCGAACATGGGAATTCTAACATACCGCACTCGCTTATCATTTGCTTAAATGAGAGGAAACAACTATCTGAGCGAACTCTTCCCCCCTCTTTTTCCTCGTGACAAGTAATCTCATTGAAATCACCAATCATGAACCATGGTCCATCTTTTATTGTTGTGAAGCGCGTAAGGCGCTCTCAGACTAAATCTCTACATTCTAAAACAAGATCACCATAAACGAACGTCATGTAGACTTTTATTCCATCAATTATTGCAGATACATCAATCATACGATTATTAGAAAATAAAACCTTAACTTGCAAATAATCCATAAAAACAACGCTAAACCACCGCTTTGGCCATGAGGCTCAACGGTAAACAACTTCTTAAACCTTAAGTCAACCTGAATGTTTTGCAACATCAACTTCCTATTTTTCATCTCAGAAAGAAACAATAGTCCTGCACGAGCCTTCTGATACATCTCCGTGAGGCGTCAAACTATGAGGTTGTTCCCTATCCCTCAACAGCTTCAACTGATTACCTTCATAGATAAGGATTTGGTGGATTTTTGGAATCCACTAGAACCTTTTTGTTTCCCTGTGTAACCTTCATCACTCTCCTTGCCCCTTCACCACTTCTCCCTGGTTTCTTTCCTCGCCCAGTAAGGGATGATTTACCAGTTCCACATTGTTCTTCAACCGCGTTTAAGCCCCCGTCTTTTCATATCCATCCATAGGAAATAAAGACTTAGTTGCACTCTGTGTGAGCTTTGTATTAGAGCCCTTGGGTGAGTCACTTTGCACCAGAGTTTGCATCTTTCTTTGCCACTCAAAAGAGGTTGGAGAACCACTAACAGCCAAAGTCATGTCTTGTCTTATTTTATCTTGAAGTTCCATAGTAGCAAGCTCTACTCCCAACAGATCATTGTCATCAACAATCATGAGCTCGTCTCCTCTTATGTCCTCCATTAGAGCATCATCATCGGTTTGTTCCTCGTTCGCCAAAGCACCGATCACATCCGCATCAGATGGTGGGATCAGAACGTGTGTGTTATGGTTCGACGATTTTCTTAGACTGGGGTAATGGAGCAGAAGATCAATCATAAAAATATATGTTTGTTACCAAAGATTTCTGAGGCTGAGGTGATGAATGACTACAGGCCTATAAGTTTATGTTTTGTTGCTTACAAACTGATTTTCAAGGTCCTTTGTCTTCGGATGCAAGGTTGTTTGGATGGTATTATATCTGAATCTCAAGCTGCTTTTGTGCCTAACAGACAAATCTCAGATAATATTTTAGTCGCCCATGAATTGATTCATGTCTAAAATCGAAGAAGGATTGCTCTGAGAAATTTATGGTAGTAAAGACTGATATAAGTAAAGCTTATGATCGTGTGGAGTGGGAGTTTTTAAAAGCTATCATGGAGAAACTTGGTTTTGATTAGAAGTGGATCTAGCTCATTATGGCATGTGTTACATCCGTGTCCTATTCAGTGATAATAAATGGCACTCCTTATGGGCATTTTCAACCTTCTCGTGGAATCAGGCAGGGAGATTCATTATCCCCTTATTTATTCCTTTTGTGTGCAGAGGTGTTAAGCCAAATGTTGGTAAAAGCACAAGAGCTACATTTATTCCAAGGGATGACTCTGGTTAGGCGATGTCCAACAGTATCTCATTTGTTATTTGCAGATGATTCATTATTTTTTGTCAAGGCTGGTGAGAAGAATGCTCATTGTATGGCATTGATTTTCGAAAACTATGAGAAGGTTTTGGGGCAGAAAGTAAATCTCTCTAAATCATCTATCATCTTTGGTTCCAAGATTCCTCATCAGTTAAGGTTAAGGATTCAAGGCACTCTAGGAATTAGTAAAAGGTGGAGTTATATACTTGGGTCTTCCAGAGCAGTTTGGTAGCAGTAAAATTACTGATTTTCAAGGTGTGGTTGATCAGGTTAAAGCTCAGGTTTCTCCTTGGTATAATCAATTTTTATCACAGGTGGGGAAGGAAATCATGATCAAATATGTTCTACAGGCTAAACCAGTGTTTTTGATGTCGTATTTTTTATTACCAGAGACTACGTGTGAAGAGATTAACTCTATATTATCAGAGTTTTGGTGGGATAAAATGATGATAAGGGGAAGATATCTTGGGTGTCTTGGAAAAGACTTTGTTTGCCTAAAAAGGAGGTTGGTATGGGTTTCAGAGATCTTTTTTCTTTTAATAAAGCCCTCTTAGCTAAACAAGCTTGGCATCTTGTGATTAACCGGACTTCTCTTCTGGGGAGATTGCACAAAGGAAGATACTTATATTCGTCGACATTTTTACAGTCGTCGAATATAACTCAATCCTCTTATGGATGGAAATTCATTCAAGCAGGAAAAGAGTTGCTTCAAAAGGGGCTTTGTACCCTTGTTGCTAATGGTCAGTCGACTAATGTGTGGGATGATAAGTGGATCCCAGGTTTGCCTCCACGTCGTCTTCTATATCCTACAACCTTTCCATCTATGAAAGTTGCCGATTTTATGAATCCTAATTCATGTTCCTGGAATCTCACAAAGTTGGAGGTTATGTTTTCTCGTGAAGATGGACTGCTTATTCAAAATGTTAAGTTAACAGAGCATGTTATTCAAGACTGTTATATATGGCCGTATACAAAAGATATGCGATACAATGTGAATTCGGGTTATTGGGTTGCAACTCATGACTTTCTTGATGATGACCCCATACCTCCTCCATTTGGTTCACTATAACTCAAATCTCAGGTTTGGAAATTAAATATTTTGCCAAAGATTAAACAGTTTTTGTGGAGAGTTTTGTCTGGTGCGCTTTCTACCTATGCTCAACTTTTCTCTCGGGGGATTAATATTGATCCTATCTGTCAACGTTGTTGTTTGGAAGATGAAACTATCAATCACGTGTTGTTCTTGTGTCCCTATGCGATTGCTACTTGGCGATGCACAAACATACCTCACTACAACATGTTTACTCAAGAGTTAGAGAATAATATATCTTTGGTATTCAAATTTCTTTTGGATAGTTGATGTCTTGCATATTTCCATTGTTTTATCCATTTATCCATATGCATTTTGATCATATAGACTAGGATTTAGTCATTTCTAGGTTGCATTTTGCATACATGAGTTCTTATCAGGTATTGGAGTATCCTTGGAGTTCTTGGAGGTGGTTCGATGCATTTGGAGCTGAAAAGAGGAGTTAAAGGTGATCACTGGATGAGCAGGGCGTAGAGTGACGTCCCGGAGCGACACACCAAGGTAGCTCCTGCACCAGAGCGACCTCCAAAGCGACCTCTCCAAGTCGCTCAACCTTCTGTCACTTTGTCGCTCGAAAACCACCCTGGAGTGACGTCCCGGAGCGACATACCAAGGTCACTACCAAGCCAGAGCGACCTCCGAGAGCGATTACCCGACATCCCTGCGCATCATTTGCTTGGTCGAAACTTAATATTTTCTAGGGACCTTTTGATCATTTGTCTTGATGATTTACACTTTCTAAACCTAAGTTAAGTATGTTGTAAGCCGTTTCTAGGCAGTTAATCTTTGTTTTGGAAGAAAAACACAAAAACCTTTCGAAAAGTCTATCTTCTAAGATCATTGTTTCATTGTTCTACTGTTGTTACTTATTTATTCCATCATCTACATGATTAAACTTGAATCCAGAATGGGTTTAAGAGGAATCATGATGATTAGTGAGTAACTCACTATTGAATTCATGGGTTAGGGAGATTAAGGGTGATTAGGCCAGAGCCGGTCCAGTGAGATCGAGATTGACGAGGTTCAGAGCCAGCCACGGTTTGAAGGTTTCAGCCAGCCACCAGGTGGCTACTACACCACATTCCCACCGGACGACGAGCCTGGGCCATTAGCCCCTCCCCGGTTCCCATAGATGGTACTCCTTCACCTTCCATTGTATATACCAGTTTTTATTTTGCATTTTAGCTCTCTTTTGGGTATCTCTTTCAACTTAACAACACAGAGACTGTGTGACTTAAGTTTGGGGGAGGTACCAAGTATTTAATCATGTTTTCTTTGATGATTTTGAGTCTCATGCATTGCATTGTACATACACATATGCATAAAAAAATTTTGAAAACACACAAAAAGAAACATGTAGTTGCATCATTTATCTTCTTAAGATTGAGTCTAGAGCATATAGGTTGCATTAATATGCATTGGGAGCAATAATTTTAAAATGCCTTGTAAAGAACACTTATCAAGAGCTCAAAATGATAAATGTATCTTGCACGCTTCGAGCCTTGAAAACTCTTCTTGAAACATGTTTGCTTGCTTGATATTGACATTATTCTTGAAACAAGCTCCAATTTGAAATTTGGCTTAATGAACTTAATCTCTCTTGCATATGGGCATTTACATACTTGATCATGGATCTCATACACATTTGGGCTATCTTATTCCATTTTAACACTCTTTTGTTAGCCCAAATGGTACTCCACCCCCTTGAAGCCAAGCCATTATTTTGAGACCAAACATTTAATTTGCATGAGTGAGGCCTCTTTTGATAGATTGTCATGTACAAAATCTTGAGAGTATTGGAGGCGACATAGGATTGTTCTCATCTCTTGGTAGCATGGGAACCTCTTTTGAGCTAGCATCTAGGATGGTGAGTGGGTTTATGTGTTCTAAAAGTTAATATCTTGGGTTTTGGATGTGAGATTATGAGAAAGTTGAGCTAAAGTGTATCTTGAGAAAAGAAAGAAAGCCACTAGGGACCAAAGGAAATGAAAAAAGCTCTAGATTGTGTCTAAAGAACCCCCCCCCCTCTTAAAAAAAGAGTAAGATTCAATAAGTTTGGGGGAAGAGATGTGCGAGGAAAGAAAAGTTAGAGCTAAGTAGTAGAAAGTATGTGAAGAGTCCCTAGTTGGTTGTGTTAATCGTAAAAAAAGAGACTTGTTCATTGGGTGAGTGATGCGAGTAAAGGTTATTTTGGTCATGGGATGAAGAAAAAGGGTTAGAACTTGTGATCATTTAGGAAAAGGGTAGAATGATGAGAATAAGACTATGTATGCATAAGTTGCCTCTAGTCTTAGATAAATTTTGCATAATGATCAAGCTCCTTGTTCCTGAGTGATAGTCACTAAAAATGATACATTTGAGCCTTCCTCTTCATTCTCATTAGACCATTCGCTTGCCTAGCCAAATGATTGATATCATGTGCCCATTTGTGAGAATTCACCTTGAGTGTGTGTGTGTGAACTAATGTGAGAGTTGGTTGAAAGAACTTTTTAATTGAAGAGTTTTGCACCTTGCTTAAAGGCATAAGAGTGTGTTGATAGGCCTAGAGAAGCTAGAGTATAATAAGAGAGTGTGATCATGCTATTTGCCATGTCTCTTTAGGATGTCAAGTTGAGTTTTTAGATGTGTTTCTTTTGGCTATGAGCTCCCACCTTCAAACCTCTCTTCTTATGAGTTCTAGAAAGTTCACTTATGGACAAGTAAAGAACAAGTTTGGGGAGTTGATGTCTTGCATATTTCCATTTTTTTATCCATTCATCCATATGTATTTTGATCATATAGACTAGAATTTGGTCATTTCTAGGTTGCATTTTGCATACATGAGTTCTTATCAGGTATTGGAGTATCCTTGGAGTTCTTGGAGATGGTTGGATGCATTTGGAGCTAAAAAGAGGAGTTAAAGTTGATCATTGGATGAGCAGGGCGTAGAGTGACGTCCCAAAGCGACACACCAAGGTAGCTCCTGCACCAGAGCGACCTCCAAAGCGACCCCTCCAGGTCGCTCGGCCTTCTGTCACTTTGTCGCTCGAAAACCACCTTGGAGTGACGTCCCGGAGCGCCATACCAAGGTCACTCCAAGCCAGAGTGATGTCCCGGAGCGACATACCTAGGTCACTCCTAGCTAGAGTGACGTCCCGGAGCGACATACCAAGGGCACTCGGCCTTCTCTCACTTTTTCGCTCGAAAACCACCCTGGAGTGACGTTCCGGAGTGACATACCAAGGTCACTCCAAGCCAGAGTGACATCCCGAAGCGACATACCAAGGTCACTCCCAAGCCAGAGCGACTTCCTGAAGCGATTACCCGACGTCCATGCGCGTCATTTACTTGGTCGAAACTTAATATTTTCCAGGGACCTTTTGGTCATTTATCTTGATGATTTACACTTTCTAAACCTAAGTTTAAGTACGTTGTAAGCCGTTTATTGGCAGTTAATCTTTGTTCTGGAAGAAAAACACAAAAACCTTTCAAAAAGTTCATCTTCTAAGATCATTGTTTCATTGTTCGACTGTTGTTACTTGTTTATTCCATCATCTACATGATTAAGCTTGAATCTAGAATGAATTTAAGAGGAATCATGATGATTAGTGAGTAAATCACTATTGAATTCATGGGTTAGGGAGATTAAGGGTGATTAGGCTAGATCTAGGATGTTTAGTGTTGATTTCTCTTATACCTTGCTAGTAGAGTATTCATAATGCATCTTTTGCGTTGGCCTCTCAAAGGTTGAGTTTTAGGCATTTCCCACCCACAAGGTGTTTGATGAAATGCCCGAGCCAACTCTCCTAGGCTTTTAGCATTCTTTACCAGAGACACTTGTTGTTAAAGGTGTTAAATTGTCTAGTAGACTTATTCTTAATGATTACTTACATAACATTCAACCGAAGACATTTGATGCTTGAGTTATGTTAGTAAATGAACATTCATCTAGACATAGAACTTGTTTAGAATCGTGTCTAGGCTTAATGTTGATAGTTTAATTGCACACTCGCCATCTTTAGTTCGAATCTTGATCACCCAAGGTCGAATTCCCTTTACCCATGAGTTCTCCTTTATCTTATTTGTCAAAGCTATTTCATTTATCGCACTTAGTGTTTTGTTATTGTATTTTAATCTTAGTCATAATTCAAAATCAATCAATCACATGATCGCACTTAGATTAAGCTAGTACTTGCATTCTCAGTGCTTTTACATCTCTCTGAACTGGTTCGACAATCTCTTATGCTACAACATTTGCCTTAGGAGCCTTGAAAACTCCTAACATCAATACTGAAGCAGATGTAGCACAAGGATTGCTTCCATTCTGGTTAATATGGTTTATATGGAAATCACAAAATGAGTTTTTGTTCTCCAAAAGGAATGTCCAACCCATTATTGATGCAAATAGAGCAGTTCATGCGAATGCATAATGGAATGCAGTGGTAGAAGTGAATTCAGTTTTGAATACAAGAACACTTCACCGATCTTCGTATTGGGAACCTCCTCCTCCTCAATGGGTTAAGTGTAACTTTGATTGTAGCTATTCAAGAGCGTTTGAGTTTACAGGGATTGGATGGATTCTAAGGGATGAAAAATGAAGGTTCATTAGTGATGCTTCTATGAAACTTAGCACGTCTTTGATCCAGAATTCTTTCGTAGGAGACACATATGCGTTTTTGTTTGCACTACAAAGTGTTTGGATAAGAGGATGGAGAAACGTCTGGTTTGAAAGTGATAACCAAGAGCTTACAAAGATTATTAATACCAAGAGTTGACATCTAGAGTTGCGTAATTTGTTGTTTGATATTCGGTATTGGATGTCAAAACTCCCACATTGCTCGAATGATCATGTTAATAGGGAAAAGAATCAGGCAGCAGATTTAGTCTCAAGACTGGTTTTGGAGATTGAAGATATTTGTTCTTATTTTGACGTTTGCCCTTCATGGCTGATTGACTTCTTGTATTTCCCATTCACAGTTTAATTTATAGGGAAGATGAGCTATTTCCCTACGAGAACTATCATATAACATCAAATCCCCACCAAACTATGATCTAGTGTCAAATCTCCATGATTTGAAAGTTATAAACTTATTTCTCCACGAATTAACAATTTCGAATGTATTTTTCTCCGAACCGATACTTTGAAACTTAATTACCCATAGACCATGATTTTAATTGATTTATTATTAACTAAAATAGTTAAACCGGTTACACCAAACAAAAATTCATTTTAAACAATTTTATCAAAGAATATTGTTTCTCTTCTTGTTGAAATTTCAAAATATAGATATTTTTGAACTTTAAAAAAGCTTTCCTAATTTTTTTATATTTTGCGTTTTTTAAAATTTTAAATATATGTTTTGCTGAGTTTTGACGTAAATCATTTTTTATCAATAACATAAAAATTATAAAATTATAGATATTTATTGTTAAAAAATTGATTCTCGTCAAAATTTAACAAAATTAGATTTTTTGTCATATATTTTTTTATCAAAATTTTATTTTTCTTTCACATTTCAAAAAAGAATTACCACGCTTACTTGTTCTTTGTGATTTTATTAAACTTTAGAAAAATAAAATCTTGATGTATTTTTTTTCTTTTAAATTTAATAAAACACAAAAATATAAACCTAAAACATCCTTGAAGATCAAAATATCTATATTTTGAAATTTTAACAAGAAGAGAAAATATTTTTGTAATAAAATGTTTTAAATGAATTTTTGTTTGGTTTAGCCGGTTGCAACTATTTGGTGAATAATAATTTATTTAAAACTATGGTCTAGGGGTAATTAAGTTTTAAAGTATCAGTTCAAGAATAAATACATTTAAAATTGTTAATTCGTGGAAAACTAAATAATACTTTTCAAATTATAGAGATTGGACACTAAATCATTATTTGGTGAGGATATGATTCTACACTGTAGTTTTTGTGGAGCTATTATTGTGGAGACAGCTCGTCGACACTCTCGACAACATGCTTTTTTCTCTCTCTCTCTATCTTCACAAGTCACACGCGCTCTGTTATGTTGACGCGCTTAAAACAGAGACAAAATTCGTGTATCTGTTACCTCCCACCATTTTCATCTCTCTCTCGAACCTTCGTCATGCGTTATCTTCTCTAATCACCATAGATTCCAATTCGAATCCTTCTCCGAAACCCCAGGAACCCCCCCCCCCCCGAATCCGAGATCCAATCAATGGCCATCATAACCCGCTCAGATCCACCTTCACGAATCCACCCAGAACCTCAAACCCTAGAACAAATCGACCACTTCGATCGTCTCCCAGACTCAATCCTCCTCCTCGTCCTCAACAAAATCTCCGACGTCAAATCCCTCGGCCGATGCTCCGCCGTTTCGCGTAGATTCCACTCCCTCGTTCCCCAAGTCGAAAACGTTGTCGTCCGCGTCGATTGCGTCATCTCCGACGACGATAACTCCTCTCTCTCCTCAATCAAATCCCCCTGCGCCGCATCCGGACCTTTCTCCGCCGTATATCGCCTCGTCATCGGCGGCATTGTCAAGCCGTTTCAAGCTTTAGGTCAATTACTTGGCACGAATAGATCTTCTTCTTCTTCTGCGTCTTCTCTGTCTATGAGTGGAGAGATCGAACAAGGAGGCGTCACACACCATTCCCCTACGCAGGTTCTGAGAAACTTCGAGGAGATTCGTAACTTGCGAATCGAGCTACCTAGCGGTGAACTCGGTATAGACGAGGGAGTCTTGTTGAAATGGAGAGCTGAGTTTGGTTCAACCTTAGATAACTGCGTGATTCTCGGCGCATCTTCAGTGATTCAACCGAATCTAAACCGAATTTCTCAAGTCATTGATACTACAACAACAGTTGAATCATCTCCCAGCGAAGGAGATGATAACGGAAGTATACCGGAATCTTTTTACACTAACGGAGGTTTGAAGCTCCGTGTTGTATGGACAATCAGCTCATTGATTGCTGCATCAGCGCGACACTACTTGCTACAGCCTATAATCTCGGAGCACAAGACGCTGAAGAGCTTAGTTCTCACTGATTCAGATGGGCAAGGTGTGCTTTGTATGAACAAGGATCAGCTTGAAGAGCTAAGGGTGAAGCCATTGTCAGCTTCTTCGGCTTCGAAGAGAACCCTTGTGCCTGCTTTGAACATGAGACTTTGGTATGCTCCGAGCCTGGAGTTGCCTGATGGAACTGTGTTAAAAGGTGCGACTTTAGTGGCGATAAGGCCTAGTGAGTCGAAGAAGGATGTGTCTGATGTAAATTGGGTGTCTTCGGCTTTTGAGGAGCCTTATGAGACAGCTGCGAAGATGTTGGTTAAGAGAAAGACTTATTGTCTAGAAATGAACTCCTTCTAGCTTGAAGGGTAAAGGGTTTAAGTCGTATCCGAGGTAATGATCTTCTATCTGCTAAGGTTAAAGACTTATTGTCTTGCGTTGTTACTTATAACTTGATGATTACTTAAGCATTTGTGAGCATAGATTTGGAATATGTGTTATGTTCGCGACTTTCTTTGCTGTTTTAGAAAGCACATAACTTTTCTCATTGTTTTTGGTTGTTCGTTAGGGAAACCGATGGCACGATTCAGCTTTAATGGGGAGAAGAAGAAGAAGAAGAAGAAGAAGAAGAAGAGAATGAACTAAATCCAGTTTTGATGAATCTAGAAACCAATCTTGTTGCCTACTACATCTGCTAGCAGTTTTTTTTCATGGGAGTATATGCTTATGCAGGATCACACAATCATATATCAACAAATTTACTGATGTCATGTAAAAGCTTTTTTGGCATGTCAAGTCTTCAGCTTTGTGAATATTGTAGGTACATTTGCTTGTCATTATAAAAATTATTTAAGAAAAAAAAGCAGAGCAACTTTTAAGCTTTCTTTGAACAGTAAGCTGTTTTTACTTGATAGACCAACTAGGCAACTATATTAGTATTAGAGTATTAGATTAAGGGTACCTTGGTGTAAAAGTGATGTTTGACTGTTTCATCATAATTGGGCATATATTCAAATTGCCATTTGTTTAATCTATTGTCATGTGCTAAAAGATGCTGATATGTATTATCTTGTTACACTCGACATTAGCTTACAAAAGCATCAACCTTATTATATTAAAAGTAATGCGTAGATATGGATAATGGATCATGTTAACAAGCTGGACCCACCTATTTGTAGGCATGAAGGGAATTGGACAAGCTACTTCTTTATCGTGGTTGTTAATGTATAATAAGCCTATAAGGATTATGTAGACTTCGTACTTTACTGTCTATTGCGTTTAATCATAGTCTTTAGCTTCTAGATTCTCCCAAAGTGTATGCAGCTTACCCTATAGAGCGACTAGCTACTTAGCTAGGTTTGAATTTTTAATTACTAGGAGTATTTGAATTTGAAAATCCCACTAATTGCATGGGATCGACAGACAAACCCGGTTGCTCTGTCTGCAAGTTAGATATTCATGTCTTTTGATTGTAGATAGATAAGTTTCAAAAGAATTATCATCTCTTCTGCCTTCTCCCCCCCCCCCCCCCAATTAAGCTTCATTATCGAAAATTGACATCAAGCTTTTTTAAAGTTAACCTCCTAGCATCTACTATCCTTTTATAAGAATTTTTTACATCTAAACTCACTTTCCCATTTTGCAATTACTCTCTAGGCCATATTGTGCTTGACACATATATTCTCCTGATAAAAACACTTAAATACCCCTAAGTGAGACCAACTTGTGCCAACTTGGTCACTAAAAACCAAAAATTAATGTTCGGTAAACTTTTTCTTTAACATATTATCAGGTTTTTGGATTTATGGGTTGTCTAATTATTTGTTGTCCACAAAATTTTATTCTCACAATTTTGTCAATAAATTTTTTATACAAAATCTTGTCCACAACTTTTGTTTTGTTGTCCATTGACATGATTTATGTACATGTCTTCACATTTTTTTTATAAAACAATGATTTTCATTGAAATTCTTGGCACTGACAAACAATTGTGTCAAAAACATTATGTATTTGATTTGAAGTTCTACAATTTATGTTTCAAAAAAAAAAATAGGTATGGTTAAAATCCTGTTTTTCTTTTGGTGAAGGTTTTAGTAACACGAGCTCATATTTTGTATGTGATCTAGTTTATGGTATAGTTTTGTGATATCAAAATAAAGAAGTTTGTCCAAGTTACCTATTATACACACATTAACACCAAACTTGCCTTAATCTTTATCTTGTTTTATATATGTTGTTTCGTGATTGAGTCATTGTTATGTCTATCTTATCAGACTTTAACTTTTTATCCACAAATTTAAGAAACCATTTTTTATCAGTGGACACATTGGCATCCACAATATAGTCAAAACATTTGTTTAATTTTAAAAGAAATAATTTTAAACCACTTTGAAATAAAAGTGATAGGTTCATGTGCTATCCACAAATTTAATAAACTTTTTCATTGTGTTCTAAAAAAAAATCAATTTCATCCTTGGACATGTTGATGTCCACATCCACAACATAACTAGAGAATATATATATATATATATATATATATATATATGATAATAGATGTTAAAAGATAAAAAAAATTATATAGAATTTGTTGTGACAATTATTTTTGTTTTATATACTTTAGTATTTGAGATATAATTAAATAAATATAGAGTGGAATAAGATAAAATAAATAATATGAAATATAAATTAACAAAACGAAACTAACTATACCCAAACAAAAGTTACAAGCTTTCTCTCTCTCTCTCTTGTTTCATTAGGACAAAAAGTCCAAACTCTTTCTTGGTCCATGTGATTGTGCCTTCCAAGTAAACATTGCTTCTCAGTTTAATAGATAGACAAAATGTGGCTTATATGGTAATCAAACTCCCTTTTATAACGTCTATATCCATTACTCATATACTACTATTTGTTACATACACTCACTTGAGTTCTGTATAGGGAAAATTCCTTAAAAATACACGAACTAATTTTGTTTTGCTAAAATAATACACGAACTATTAAATTTTCTCAATTAATACACATATTAATTTTGGTTGCCTTATAAATACATAAACTTTTAAAATTGAGAGGCTTTACACTTCAATTTTAATGACGTAAACTCAGTTTAACGGAAGGTTAAAATGTTGTTATTATTTAATTGAGGACATTCCTTAAAAATATTCAATGTATTGATGATACTACAAGAAAACTGATAAGGTTCCTTTGTTTACTCTATGAGATGTCTAGATGTCTTTCATTTACCAGTGTATCTAGGTGTCTTTCATTGACCATTGTATATATCTAGATTGTCTGGAAAAACTGTTAATGTTTATTATAAATCTAGATCTCTTTCATTTACCATGTATATCAGCTGTGGGAAAAAAAAGAGAATTTTTTTTGTGAGCCTGCGCCAGCGCAAGAATTTTTCTTCTAATAATCTTTTCTTTTTTAATTTCTAGTATTATGGTTTTATTTGGATTGTTTTTTTCTAAATTTCCGGAGATGTTTTTATTTTCGTCGGCTTTTGTAAGTGGAGATATACTCATTTTTCTCCAATTTTCGTTGTAGATTATTATAGATAGTTCAACGTTCTCTAGAGTAAACTTTTCGGAGGGGATCTCTTCCGGAACAGCTTTAAGCAAAGAAAAAGATCTATTTTTATCTGGAAAACTTTTATCTTGTAGGTAATGAAGGTGACTGCAGCCCGTTGTGATGTGGGAAAGCACGGAACACCACGATCATGATGATATTAATGTTTTGTCATCATCCAACCAAATTGTCTGAATTTCATTATTGACTTCTCTTGTAATCGTATTTATCCGATCATATTCTCGATCGGGTTAGATTGTTTCTCAAGAGCATGTTTTGGCTTTCTTGATGCAATGTATCATATCAACTGTTATGCTATTGTCTTTGATGGACAATACTGAATAAAAGAATTCTTAGATGAAAAAATATGATTGTATATATAACACTGAATTCATTTGGTTGTAGATATATGGAGTATATAACCAATTTATGTCTATAGTTCTAGAAAACTGATAAGGTTCCTTTGTTTTCTCTATGAGATTATGACCATGTTTGGGTTCTAAAGATAATTGTTTGACCCTTTTTGAAGTCTTAAACCTCTAATCTGACGGGTTTATTTGGGTACTACCTGTTTTAGAGTTTCTAAATTTAGCAAGTCTAACAAAAGCATGTTAGAGAATGCATCACTGGCGATCTGAAAACCGCACAATTTTGTTCTTCGGTATCCCGAAAAACATTCATGCTTTCTTCTCATTTTCCATATTTGTCACCTTCAATCTCTCTATTTAACCTATCCCATTGGTCTCCTTCACTTCATATGTACCTCTAAGTCCTTCATCTATTCAAAGATCTTTCATTCATTTAGTTAAAACCACCTTTCAATCTTCCTCTTCCTCCTCATCCGCAAAAGAACACCCTTGTTTTTCTTTCTCAAACTAAACTCGTGTTTCCCTTCTGTCGGGTGAAAGAAGAAAAAGATGGCCAAGGGTATGAGGTTTGTTCAGACATGGGGAGAAGTATCACCAAGTCTTATTGTATCTCACCAGAAACAACAACAGCAATTCTCAAACTTGCCAAAGCTTGAGACTATTGTTGAAGAAAGTTGTTGCATCGATAGTTTTGCTGTTAGGGCGCCTAAGAGGATTGTGATCTTCCTTCCGCTTGTACTCTCAATGATTTTGTACATGGTGTTGCACAAGAGTATCATAGATTCTTGAATTAGCTTTGTCTTTTGTTTTCTAATGTGTGAAGGTGATACGGAGAGAATGTTCTCAGTTGGTCAGAAATGAATTTTCTGACCGAGTTTTTTTGGTCAGAAATTTTTGACGATTTTCAGACCGATTTTTGTCCGTCAAAAATTTCTAACGGTTTTCCAACGGAATATTAAACCGTCAAAAATCCGTCAGAAATTTCCAACCGATTTATATTCCGTCAAAAATTTCTGACAGTTTTCCAACAGAATATCAAACCGTCAAAAATCCGTCAAAATTTTCCAACCGATTTTCATTCCGTCAGAAATTTTCAACAGATTTATGCGGTAGAAATTTCCAACGGATCTTTACCATCAAAAATTTCCAACGGATCTATGCGGTCAGAAATTTCTTTGACTTTCAATCATTAAAACCATTTACATATTGCTAAAAACACATTTACATATTTTAAACTCTAAGCTCTAAATTAAACCTTACATTCATAATCCAAAATCTAACTTTTTCATACTTAATCTTAAATTTAAACTTAAATTTTAATTTATTTTCTTAAACATAATCTCAAGTAGGAAATATAAACCAAGACATTAAATTCAAAACCCTAAACTCTAAACTAACCCTAAACCCTAAACCCTAAACCTCAAATCATATTACCCCAAAGTCCAAAAGGTAAATCATAAACTCTAAACTAACGATTTATTTTGAAAATTTAGATATACCAAAATCTATATCATATATTAAATCTAAACCCAAACCTTATATATTCTAAATCCAAACCCTAAATTTTTTTTTAACCTTTAAATATTAGATATATCAATTGAAATTTAATTATTAAACTTAAAGTAGATATTTATAATCCTAAGGTTTAAATTTAGAATCTCAAATTGTAAATTACAAATCTTGTTAGTTTTTAAAATTATAAACTCCACAAAAAATACTAATACACTAAATAATAACACAACAACAATAGACAGGAAAAAAAGAATAAAAAAAAAACTGCTCTAATTTCTGATTGGCTAATACTGAAAAGCAAGGATCACCATTCTTAAATCTTGACCATTTACAGATGGTATCCAACGGCCACAATCCACACTATCTCTCTCTGTAAATTTTTGTTTCTCTGTGTTTCTTCTTGCCTCTCCTCAGTCTCTCTCGTTAACCTTCAAGAGCTTGTCTCTTTGACCAAACCAACTCCGCCTCCCAATCTATCTCTGAGCTTGATTCCGTGCGCTCATGGCAGAGAAACGTCAATGGCCTCAACGATTCCGTGCGACCACCGCTGGGTAATGGGTTTTTAATTTCTCTGAGATGTTCTCCTCCGCCTCTCTTACGAGTTAGGACCAGGTTTGCCTCTGTGAAACCCTTAATTTTTTTCATTTGATTTTGATTTGTCGAAGATGAGTTGAGGAGGAGATCTGTTTGGAGTGACACGAAGCTTGTTCAGTGACAGTGAAAAGGAGATGTGGAGGAGCAAGAGGAAGAAGAAGACAAGAAAGATGCGGCTGACTGTGTGACGACGGCACCTCTCTACTTCAGTGGAGGACGGCTGAAACCCGCGACGGTGACACATGGATCGAGGAGGACGACGGAGGTTGAGTGCGGAGGAGGACGACGGAGGTTGAGGGCGGAGGAGGACGACGGAGGTTGAGGGCGGAGGAGGACGACGGAGGTTGAGGGCGGAGGAGGACGACGGAGGTTGAGGGCGGAGGAGGACGACGGAGGTTGAGGGCGGAGGAGACCGCAGAGGAGGACGGCGGTGGAGGAGTGGTGTATATATTGTGTATATGTATATATTATATTTCAAATAAATTAATTCAAATATTTTTTTTTGTTTTTTTTACATTATTTTTTTAATTTTCCGACGGATTGATCCGTTGGAAATTTCTGATGAAAATTGCCGTCAGAAAATTGTGACGGTTTAAGTATTGTTGGAAAACGGTCAAAAATTTCTGACCGCTTTCTGACCGTAAAAAAATTTCTGACCATATAGAACTGACCGCTATATTTGTCAGAAATCGGTTGGAAATAGTCATTTCCAACGGATTTTTGACGGATTTGACCGTTGGAAATATCTTATTTTCTTGTAGTGATATATAGAGAGAGATTGGGATTGTTGTTAATGACAATCTCTATATGAATTTAATTTTGTATAAGACAGAAATAATGTATAAGTTCTATTCAATGCCATCCCAAACATTCAAGAGGCTTAAAGCTCTCAAAATAACGTGGCCCATATAATTAAAATTACTAATGAAAAAATAAGTGGAAATGGCTGTGGTTTTATCGAACCAGGGATAAAGAGATCAAATTACTCTTCTGCAACAATTAAACTACATAAGAATTTGACTAAGTTTGCCCAGGTTTTGCTTTTTTTTATTAGGAGGGACGGACCTGGTTCTATTCGGGGTTTTAAGTTAAGATTCAATTTCTCCAGTAAAATATATCTTTAATTCAATACAACAAATTATACTTTTGATTTTGATTATAAAGTATGCTTGGATCTTCTTATCCTGACCGTGACAAGTCACGAGGAGAACAAGTCAGTTCATGGTGTTTAGATCAGCGAACCATCCTCATATAGAACATCATAAAAATTGTCCTACGCAGAAAAAAAAGTGAAGATCTTTGTATCTTTCTTGGACATGGTGAACCTTCTTTGTGTCCAAGGTAGCGCCCATCCTGGTCTCAGACGTAACTGCATCTATTTTAATGGGTTATAACTTTGGTGTTTATGATATCACCACCAGATGTTGCAATATCGTTTACACTAAGTTTTACAACACAGATGGCTTACTAGAATGTGTACTATTAAGGTCCTCTGAGTTCCCTTACTGGCCTAGATTCTTAAATCTTAATCAATATGGTTGGGTTATGTTTATCAGCTTTGTGTTTTTCTTCTTCTACATCTGTTCAATAATAACTAGGTAATAACCGCCACCCTAAGTAGAGTGAAATATTTTATAAAATATTTGTTAAATAAATAAATTTAAAGATTTTTTAATAATAAAAAGATATGTAAAATATATTTTAATGACGTGATCAAATTAAAACGAAAGAATGTTTAATTTGTGTCAATTCAAATATGATACATATTTCTAGAATTTCAAAATTAAAATATTTTAATATTTTATATAATTTAATTTAAATGATATTAAAATAAATATATATTTTATTATCAATATATATTAAATGAAACTTCTTACTCGTATGGTTTTATGATCATTTGTATATTTATTTAACAAAAAAATTTAAACCATCTTTCAAATTTTTTTAATGAGAGACATTTAACAGTTTTAGTAATTTATTGTCGTTTTAATTAAAAATATAACATATACGAAAATATGATTTTTAATATATAATTAATGTGATTATTTGATTTATTTAAATAATATAACATTAAAAAATCATAAAGGATGTATAATCAAATCTTTACTTTTCAAAATGAATAATTTTTTTTTTACCATTTTATAGTTTTTTTACAACCGTAGGGATTCCAAAAACTTTCTAAGCCTAAAAACTAATTTCACTAGGTTTTGCATCCGGGTACGCGTTATCCTATTGTTAAAGGTGTGACTATGTGGCTAGTATGAAATAATAACAAGTTTTATTTATGTTTGTTTCAAATTATAGCTACATCAATTCATTTTTAACATGTTATAGGAAATAATAACAAGTTTGAAAATTGTTAAACTAATCTAAATGTCAATGTATTTTTAGCGAATTTAGAGTATTTCAAGTCATTGTCAAACAAAGAATAATACTATTTCAATTGGTCAAAATTCAATTTGACCGTAAGAATGTCGATTTTATTTAACGGTTAAGATAAAATGTTGATGACATGCCAACACCAAATTGGATCTGGTCCTTGCGGTCGGGACCTTTATTAGGGACGATTGGGACCAGAGTTCGATCATTTGTTGGTACTGCATTCTCTCTCTCTCTCTCTCTCTCTCTCTCTTCACTGAAGTCGCTGTTGATTGTCGTTGTTGCCTATAAAGGGAGGTGATCTAAATTACCTTACTTTTGCGAATTATACATTATTGTTGCATGTCGGATTAGTTAACGAAAGTTTTTTGCTTTTATATTAAAGAAAACCTTTTAAATGTTCAGTTGATTATAGTCAACAAACAAACGGTCGGCATTGATGATTTCTGGACTTGGAAGTACAACCGCAATGAGATCAATTATGTTAAATTCAGGAGATCACACGTCTCTTATCAACAAATTTGCTTAAAGAAGACGTGTGGCATCTTTAAACTGATTTGAAGATGAAAAATGGTATCTTCTGGTGTGCTTGTAAGTCTAAGTAGAGCTCTTCCAGTAACTGACAATATCACTTCAAGGAGAAACAAAGCTGGGATCTAGAGTTCAATCTAGTGTGTGTCTATTCATCTCTCTCACTTCCAGTGACAATACAATTTGGTTGGTTCGGTTTGGTTGTGTTTGCATAAAACAAGGTAATTAAATGTAATACAAATTATCTTTTTCTATTATTACATTTTCTGTGAACGAACACACATGTTTAACACTAAACTATTTAACTATGAATATTATAGAACTAGGTGTTTTTCTACATACCCACCATGTGTAGCATTAAAAATTTTAAACTTAAATTATGTCTAAAAACACTTTCTTATTATTATCAATTTTATTATTTTAACCAACATTTTAAAATAAATTTTGATTTAGTTAAACAATAAATTAAGATAATTAAAAAAATTTGTTTAGTTTAAATTTTATTTTAAAATAGGTATGTATATACTTTAAATTATAATCTTAGATATATTCTTATCTATTTCTTTTGGATAAATATATCAGATCAACTTGTATAAAATTATCTAAAAATTAATATACAAGCTGGATAATTATCAAAAAATAAGACTAAACAATATTTTTAAAGTTTGTAGATATATAAAAAAACTAATGATATTTAAATTTAAAAAAAAAATTGTAGAAAAATTTGAAATATTTTGTGGTAGTGACCATTAATTATAATCAATGTCACATTTAGTTATATGTCATGTTATCTTTCTAATTTATCATGTCACATTTATTTGGTTAAAGTGATTGTAGAGATGACACGTATCAATATCACTTTACAAATAAATGTATAAAGGATTATGAATCACTCTCAAAATAACAAGATTGCATTCTACAAATATGTTATTTTCTTAACATCAAAAAAAATATTTTATTATTCAAATTTGAGATTGTTTGAGAAGCGAAACCTGAATATAGTAACTAAGAAAAACAATTTCCTATGAAAACCTTTAGCAGTTATAACTAAAGAATCAACAATATCATTTTGTCTGTGAAAATTATATGAAATCATGAAGCTGTGAAAACTCCATTGTAAAGATTCTATCTCTTTTGGCTCATTTGAGAAGTTTGGCCACGAACTTTACTCCTTAATGATAGTAATCAAATCCTTGAAATCTATTCCAAAGTTACTGGAAGGTCGAGTTACAATTATACTATTTTAAAAACAAAACCTTGGGATTTTTATATCATTTTGCCAATCAGAACATATAATAAAACGATCAAAAATACAAAATCATCCCAAAATAGCAACGAAACAGAAATACCAAATCACCTAACAGAACAAAACTCAATCTATTATTTAGAATCCACCATTGCGGTTTCCAAAAGCGTCGCTTCTATAGTAAAACCGACCGTTGTCGTCGTTCTCGTTTGAGTTATCTTCTTCATTATTGGTGTGGCTCTTGTGACGGCCATATAGACCATAACCATGTCCTGTATCTCGGACAAAGACTGGCTCTTGCCCTTCTTCATCATCTGTTGTGCTCGGTTGATTCTCAGGCACCGGTATATTACCGTTTTGATCGGTTAGTTTGGTTAATGTTTGGCCGTTTATTGCTTGTGTTTGCGCTAGAAAGAATGAAATTATGAAGAAGACGAAAGAGAGAAGAGCTTTGAGATTTAGTGATTGAGCCATTTTTCTTGGGTTTATGTTGGTCGAGTAGAGACTATATATTTAAATATCGTGGTGTACCATTACCAAACGTTTGGTGTATTAATTGGCCAAAATATTCATACTTTACCAAACGTTTGGTAAAATAAATTAATAATGATGAGTTGACAAAAAACGAGTAGAAAACGATTTAAAGAGTTTCGTTTAGTTTTGCTCCTTGATTTGCGGAAAATCAATTCGAATGATCGACCACCGAAAGTATAAAGATGTTACACACCTTTAGAGAAATTAAATTACATCGGTTGAATATCTAATAGAAGTTTACTTACGAAAACAAAAAGAGAAATAGCATATGAAATGATAGACCTTAAGAAAAGTTTTTGTCATTTAAATAACTTTCAAGAAGAAAAATAACCTAAATAAACTTTATTAAATGATATAAATATATATTTATATTTTTTAAATTAACCAAACTATACTTAAGATTTAGAGTTATGAGTTGAGATTTTGAGATGAAATTTAAAATTTTTAAAAAATATATTAAAAAATCTGAAAACATTTTAAATAAAAAGTCTATTTTAGTCATTTTTTCTTGAGTTCTATTTTTGTGACAAAAATTTCAAAAATGTCTGTTTCAGAGATTTGTCCAAACAAAAAGGTGAAATTATTTTTATTTTGTATTTCATATAACACACAATAGAAAAGCTTGAGACACATACAATTTTTGCCATATAGACACCTATTTTTATAGACTTTCTCGTAAAATCTTTTTATGAATGTAAATATGTAAAAAGTGCTTTCTACATAATTAAACTAAGAATTAACCGGATGGCGATGGCGACGGCGGATTAAGGTTTTGAGATGCAATCGGTTCAACGAAGACTAGGGGTTTTCGGGGAGTTTACCACCGGTCAAGGATTGGGGCAAGTTTGGAGAATGGTCATCCGGATTTCTAGATCTGGATTTATTTGGCATCCGAGGAAGATTAGGGGGACTCACGTTTTGGAAAGACTAGATTGTCATGAACAAGGCTTTCAAGTTCGAGATATGGGAGAATCGAAGAGATTCAAAATACATGATTGGGATATTTGGGTTCGTGGTGGAGGAATTTTTTGGCGATTTGAAACTTTTGCTAGTGGTATAGATTATGGAAAGTTCAGTGGTAAAGAGGATCAAATAGAAGGGGGGAATCATGATAGACGGATCCGGTTGGTAATTTGGAGGGATAGTTGGGGATTCCCTTGGTTGTTTGAATCTTTTAGAATAGTGGGGATTGATTCGCATGGGATTTTCTGGTTCTATTTATGGCAAATAGATCAGTGGCGAAATGGGAATAGGGATTTGCAGTCATATCTCAACGAGGGATATAAGAGGACACAGTTAAGACTGTTCAAAGACATACGGCGCTCACAACCTATTTTTTTCCCTCTCTCGGAGTGTCCTTTCTTTGTTTTCTCTGTTACGATGTCTCAAGGAAGATTGATAGGGTCCGAAGCAAAAAATGGAAAGATGGAGGGAGCCAGAAATTTGCTAAAGACTACGGTGTCAAGGTTTGATAACTCGGGGCTGATAGAAGGTTATGCGAAGACCATGATTGGAAGGTGCATAAATCCAAGTCAGCAAGACATGAAAGGGCTTCTCCTGATGATGCCAAAAATTTGTAAGCTTGAGGATAGAGTAAGAGGGGCGGACTTGGGACTCATGCATTTACAGTTCGATTTTGACATGGAGGAGAATATCGAGGAGATGTTGAAGCTCTAGTCATACCATTTTGATTATTGGATGATCTCCCTCGTTTGTTGGAAGCGAGTGATCGAGAAAAACTACCCATCAGCCATAATTTTTTGGGTGCAAATCATTGGAGTTACCCTGCAGTACTGGGCTACACCGACCTTTGAGAGCATTGGTGAAGCCCTTGGAGACGTCAAAGAAGTGGATCTTGATGAGGGATGAAATCAAGTGGTCATTGAGACCTCGGTGGAGTTCAATGATGGTGAGGATGAGATTTTAATCTCCCTGAGGTATGAAAGACTCTTTGGCTATTGTAGATTTTTCCATAGTCTCTGCCATGATCAATATCACTGTCCTACCAAGGTGGATAGCAAGACCGAAGGGAGGGATGATAGAGATATATATTCGGGAAGGAGGGATGCAAGGAATGCTAGCTACAAGGGCGTCGTGATTAATGAAGGCCCACGAGTCAGAGACTCAGATAGTAATATGAACCAATACCAGGGAAACGAAAAGGGGAAAATGTATGAGGACAAGGAAACGATTCAGAGAAGAGAGAAACGTCCTTTTGGTGATCGGAGGGGAGGTTATCCCGTGATGAAGGACATAGGGGCTACATGCAGAGGTATCCTAGTGTTTCAAGGTCAAGCTATCTGCGCAAGGAGTATGGATCAAGATCAGACAAGTGGGTTCCAGGTAGGGAGTTCTTTTGGAGGTGGAAGCACCGATGCAGATACCAACATGGAGCCTAAGGTATGTAAGGAACTACTAGTCGCAAAGGATGGTATTGATTTAGTTAATGAGGCCCTTGAGGATGATAGTTTATTCATGGAAGATGAAAAATTTGTTCTAGGACAAGGGTTGCAAATGGTTCCCATAGGGGAAGATAACCAGGGTCTAGGACATGTTGTTGATATTGGAGATAGGTTACATGAGATTCAGGTTATAATGTAGGAAGTTAATGGGGAACTTCATCCTAAGGATGTTGAGAGGGGTCCTAGGACTGAGGTTGTAGGTAAGAATAGAATGGAGAAGAAACAAGGTACCACAAGAAAGCTTTTCAAACCAGCTGCTCTGATTGCAGGTGAGGCATCTAAGAAACGGATGGTTCAAGCCTTGATATCAGCCAGGAAGAAAACGTCTTCAAAAGGGGGTGCTCGTAATTGTGATGCATGTAAGGCTTTGGGAGAGAAGGATCCGTTAAACCCACCAGATGTTGAGGACACGACCTAACTTTTGGTTAATGGAGGATACAAATAGCAGAAAGAAGCAAGGAAGGGGGAGGGTTCTAAGTGGTTATGGTCTCTTTGTTCTAGTTTTTCAATAAGCTTTACAAGCATACTATGTTTTTTCTTGCTGTGTTTTTTCTTCCTGGTTTATATGTGTTTTCCATGATGTTTATTATGGTCGGTTGTTACTTTTTGGTTTTGGTATGTTTCCCAGCTTTTTAAGTCGGTGTGATAATAAAGAATGAGTTGTTTCTTTGGTATTGTGTGGATGTCTCTTTTTACTCAGACTCTATAAGCAGTTGTGATTTTTTGTATGACTAGTAGATTTGGAATGGCTGGGGACAAAGAGTCTTCTGGTTCAGTTTACAGGTTTTTGTAGGTTATCCTTGGCTTTCGTGATCATTGATTTCCTATGGTTGTGTTAAGCGAAGGATATTGTGGAGTGGTCGTGTAACGCCTCACATAATCAATTGGGGCTCCATATGATATCCCTCTTCATCTTATTGTGTCTTTTTGAACCAAACTGTTGTCTGGTTCGCATGGAGGGGTGTGATGGGTACAATGACGACCGCAAACGGGCAACCTGGATATCTAGTGTTGTCGCATACCAGATGGGATCTCTATGGAGATATTGGGAATCAGAGGAGTGGTATATACTCATGCATAGGGTTTCATCAGGATATTTTATTTTTCGACCACCTTACGATTTTAAAGCAAGTCTAACAACTACGGATGCAAAGTTGGACTCATTAATCAAGAGGTTATTATAAACAGATGGGGAGCTGTTTCTTTATACAGAATCATATCCTAAGGGAACCAAAAGGCGCAGTGGAAATGCCTTTGTCTTCCAGGATCTCCCTTGTTGATAGATTGTGGTTTTATATGGGAAATGGAATACTTCATAATAGGGAAATGATTCAGTCTTTATGGAAAAAACTCCGCAATTATCGGCATGAGATAGCTAGATGGCAAAAGCATAACCCAATCTATGGTAAGGAGAAAATCGGAGAGCTTCAAACATCCCTGGAAGAGGTACAAACAAACAAAAACAGAACTCAGGATGACATACTGGAAGTATCTCGAAAATTACAAGAAGCTTATAAGGATGAGGAAGATTTTTGGCAACTAAAGAGTCAAAATATTTGGAATACATCAGGGGATCTTAACACTAAATTTTACCATGATCTAACGAAACAGCGGAGTGCCTGCAATAGGATCGTGGGACTCTTTGGTGTTGACGGAAATTGGACAACGGAAGAAGCTGGTGTTGAAAAGATTGCAGTGGAGTATTTTAATGTTTAGTTTGCGATAACAACTCCATCAGATTTCAATAGTTTTCTGGCTGAGATCGTGCCTAGCATCACTCCTCCAAATGAGCCACATGTTACTTAGAGTCGCAATGGAGGATGAAGTACGAAAATCTTTATTTATGATGCATCCAGAGAAAGCACCTAGGCCGGGTGGAATGACAGCTCTCTTTTTTCAACACTCTTGGCAGATAATAAAAAGGGTCTACTGGATTTGGTCAATAATTTTTTGACTCGGGAAAGCTTGATAGACAGTTAAACATTACAAATATTTGTTTGATACCTAAAGTGGAGAGACATACGAAGATGACAGAACTCAAGCCTATAAGCTTGTGTGAGGTAGGATACAATATTATATCTAAGATGTTATGTCAGAGATTAAAGATTTGTCTTCTGATGCTTATCTCAGAAACACAATCGGCTTTTGTGGCTGGAAGACTGATTTCAGACAATATCCTTATATCCCAGGAAATGTTTCATGGATTAAGGACGAATAAGTCCTGCCAGGATAAGTTTATGGCCGTCAAAACAGATATGAGTAAAGCGTCTGACATGATCGAATGAAATTTTATTCACACTCTACTTGATAAAATGGGTTTTGACCATCGTTAGATCCAACTTATGATGAAATGCATATCATTGATTCAATATAGGGTCTTATTGAATGGTCAGCCAAAAGGGTGCATAATAACACATCGGGCCGGCGGCAGAGGGATTCGTTGTCCTCTCACTTATTTATTATGTGTACGAAAGCTTTGATAGCCAATATTAAAAAGGCTGAGAGAGAGAAACACTTGATGGGGGCTAAAATTGCTAGGGCTAGTCCCTCAATTTCGCATTTGCTCTTTGCGGACGATAGCCTCTTCTTTTGCAAAGCTAAAAAGGGAGAATTCCAGACAATTCTTCGGATTTTGAAGGAATACGAGGGGGCATCAGGTCAACAAATAAATCTTGAGAAGTCCTCGATTCAATTTGGTCACAAGATTGAGGAACCCATCCGACATGAGTTACAAAATGTTTTAGGTATACAAAATTTAGGAGGAATGAGATCATATCTGGGAATCCCTGAAAACATGGGAGGATCAAAACACATGTTTTTGGTTTTATCCAAGACCGTCTGAATAATAGAGTAAATGGATGGACTTTTAAGTTTTTCACCAAGGGGGGGGGAGGAAGTAATTATAAAATCAATGGTTATGGCTGTGCCAAATCATGTAATGTCGTGTTTTCAATTACCAAAAATGGTAACGAAAAAATAAACAAGCGCAGTGGCACAGTTATGGTGGAGCTCGGACGGAAATACTAGAGGCATGGATTAGAAATCATGGGAAAAGCTTTGTAGTCCCAAGGATGAGGAGGTTAAAGACCTCGCAGACTTTAATACAAATATGCTCGGAAAGCAATTTTGGAGGTTGATAGAGAAACTAAACACCTTATTTTCCCGAGTGTTCAAAGGACGGCATTTCAGGAATGCATCACCCTTGGAACCAATCAGATCGTACTCATCATCATATGTCTAGTGTAGTATTGTCTCTGCTAGGTCTCTGGTTAGCAAAGGACTAATCAAAAGGGTGGGATCAGGCTCATCTATTTCCATATGAATGACCCTTGGCTCCCATCCACTCGCCCGAGACCAGCAAACAGAAATCAACATAATCTTTACCCGGAACTTACAGTGGATGCTCTCATCAATGTCACCTCGAGGACATGGAATTTAGAGGCAATCAAAACCTTAGTGGACCCTCAAGATGTGAAGTTAATCGAAAGCATATAACTGAGTCGACATCAATTGGCAGATCATGATTGATGGCACTTTACTAAAAATGGGAGATTACGGTAAAATCTAGCTTTCAAGTTGAAAAAGTGTATCCAAATAGAGAAAGAAAGTTATCAGAGTATGGTCCTTCGATGGATCCTTTGAAGGCCTTCTGCTGAAAGGTACGATGCCCACCTAAGATGAAACATTCTCTTATGGCAACTGGTATCGGGATGTATAGTGGTAAAGAAAAACTTGAGAGCGCGAGGAATCCAGGGGGATACGATTTGTGTACGTTGTGGAGCGGCTGAGGAGTCCATAAATCATGTATTTTTTGAATGTCCACCGATGATTCAATTTTGGACACTTTTAAAAGTTCCTTCGGATCCAGACATCTTTCCCATGGAGGCACTTTTCAAAAATATGGACTATTTATTCTGGAGGGTCTCCGCGAAGTTGGAGGACCATCAATTTGCGTGGATATTATGGTACATATGGAAAGGAAGAAATAATAATGTCTTCAGCAATCTGGCGGTTGATCCTAGAGATATTCTCAAGTTAGCAGAAACTGAGTCATTACTTTGGGCTGCAACACAAGTTCCACCTACTTAGAGTAGTGATCAATCTTGAATGTCAATGGAAGCAACAATACCAACCATACCATGTCGATGGTGCTTTACAGATAGTTCATAGAAAAATCAGGATAACTTTTCGGGACAAGGGTGGTATAGCACACTGGAAGGTTTTGATGCTTTAATAGGAGCAAGGAATACAAGAGCTAGTCAATCATCACTCCACTCAGAGATAGAAGCTCTCATTTGTGCGATGGAATGTATGCAGAACGTAAGATAGTTTACTGTTACTTTTGCAATGGATTGTTCTCAGTTGGTGAAGATGGTTTTGGAACCAGAAGAGTGGCCAGACTTTTCAAATTATCTGGAGGACATCAAGAATCTGAAGAGAAATTTCCACAACTAAAAGATCATTCATGTACCACAGACGCATAATTCAAAGGCGGATAGTCTAGCACGCAATGCAAAGAAGCAACTGTTGTTTGTCGTCTATATGGATGTAGAGCTACCACATTAGTTTACAGATTCTATATGAGTTTGTTTATGTTAATGACGAAAAAAAAGAATATAAATCTGTAATGTTAGGAAAAGAAAATATATAACCAAATTACTTGTCACGAGGAAAAAAAAGGAGAAAGGGTGTGTTCATATAGCTCTTTCCTCCCATTCAAACTGATGATAAGTGATTGTGAAATTATAGAGTTTCCTTGCTCAGGAAACAAACTCTCTTGGGTTAGAAAAAGAGGTGTGAACAAAGTCAGATGTAGACTTGACCGAGCCTTAGGGATTGAAAAGTGCCATGACAAATTTTCTCATTCGGCTGTGAGGTATTTGCGACTTTGGGGATAAAACCATCGTCCGGTTACAAACATACTATCTAAACCATTCAAAGCGAAGAAAAATTTAAATTTGATAAGAGATGATTAGATAGTGATGAAATAAGAATGTGGTCTTAGAAGGATGGAATTCTTGAATTACCTTCAGATGAAAATATTATGACCCATATTGCTAGTTGTCGTAAAGCTCTCAGTCAGTGGAGGAAGGAGAATGACATGAATTTTGAGCGGCAAGTGGAGGAGTTGAAGGAAAAGATAGAGGCTATTGACAATAATGATAATGTCTATGTGGAAGAATTTTCAGGAGCACTGAAAGAATTATCTGAGGCTCTTAAGGCCGAAAAATTATTTTGGAAGCAAAAAAGTAGAGTCATGTGGCTACAAGTCGGAGATTTAAACTCAAAGTTTTTCAATAACTTAACAAAATAGATAAGGGCAAAGAATCGAATTACGAGTTTGAACGATGCTCAAGGAAACGTGGTGGAGGAAGAAGATGGATTAGTGGCCATTGCAATTAGATATTTCCGGTATTATTTGAGTCTTCAGGCCCATCTGAGCTAGATGAAGCTATGGCCAATATCAGAACAACAATTACCGAGGCAATGAATCAGGATCCTACTGCACCAGTCACAGAATGGAAGGTCAAATTAGCTCAATTTGCAATGCATTCAGAGAAGGCACCGGGGCTAGATGGTGTGAGTGTTCTGTTCTATCATAAGTTTTGGGACAATGTGAAGAGAGATCTGACTATTATGGTCAATGAATTCCTGGTTAATGGGACTGTAACCCCATGATTAAATAATACCAACATTTGCATCATCCTAAAAGATAAGGTAAACCATCAAAGATGGCTGAGTTTCGCCCTATAAGCCTATGCAATGTGAGTTATAAAATTGTATCTAAGATCCTATGCCAGAGACTTAAGAAGATTCTACCTGACCGAATCTCAGAGACTCAGTATACCTTTGTAGTTGGACGTCAAATTAATGATAGCATAATGATTGCCTAGGAAATATTCCATGCCTTGAGAAAAAAACCAGGCGAAAGACATAAGCGTATGGAAATAAAAACAGATATGAGCAAGGCTTAAGATAAGATCGAATGGATCTTCAAAGAAAGGATACTAAAGAGGATGGGCTTCTCAGATCTCTGGATCAGCTGGCTTATGCGAAGTGTATCTACGTTGAGATACCAGGTTTTGATGAATGGTCAACCTAGAGGAAAATTTTTCCCACAAAGGATTTTGCGAAAATAAGATCCTTTGTCTCCTTTCATTTTTTTCTTATGCACCGAAGCACTCGTTAGCCTTCTTGATCATGCAGAGAGTCATGGAAAGATAACGGGGATGCGAATAACTTGCGCATGTCCTTTTTTATCTCACATGTTATTTGCTGATGATACCATGTTCTTTTGTAAGGCGGAGTCCCGTGAATGTGATGAAGTGATAAAAGTGATTAAGGTCTATGAGAAGGTGTCGGGACGATGTATAAATTTCGACAAGTCGTTGATCATATTTGGTAAACGGCTTCCACGGGGTCAAGCAAGAGATCAAGGCCACTCTGGCCATTGAAAATGAAGGTGGTATGGGGAAATAGTTGGGAATCCCAGAGGACATAAGTGGTTCAAAATGCAAACTTTTGCTTTCTAAAAGGATCGACTAGATCATAGAATTAATGGATGATCAAAACGGTGGCTCTCGAAAGGGGGAAAATAGGTTCTCATAAAGGCCATTGCCTTAGCCCTCCCGACATATATTATGTCTAGTTTCCTTCTGCCGCTAGAGATATGTGAAAAATAGCAAGTGTGAAAGCTAGATTCTGGTGGAGTTCGAATCCTCCAAAGAGAGGGATGCATTGGGCTAAATGGGAAAAGTTATGTTGCCAAAGGAAGAAGGAGAAATGGGCTTTAGGTTGATCCAGGAATTTAATCTAGCATTGATAGCAAAGCATCTATGGAGATTGATTCAATACTCTGACACATTTTTAGCAAGTGTAATGAGAGGGAGATACTATTGACAGCACGCCTTTGTGAGCAACTGATATTGCGTCTCCATCTTATGTGTGGACGAGTCTGATGCCAGCAAGGCCACTTCTGTGCTTGGGAATAAACTAGAAAGTACATTCAAAACATCAGATTCAGGTATGGGAGGATCCTTAGATTCCAACAGTTCTGGCTCGATCTGCTCGGCCTTTTAACTATGGAATTGACTTGAGAATGACCGTAAACGAGTTGATCACTGGAGATCCAAAAGTGTGGAACATCAATATGCTGGAGAACCTTATTGTTCCCAAAGATGTAAATATCATTCGAAGACTGGCCATAAGCCAGTCATATCAGGATGATAAATTCGAGTGGAGCTATACACGACACGGGATGTACACAGTAAAATCATGCTATTGGGTTGCAAGAAACATCTTAAGACAAAGCCATGATTTTGAGGTTGTGGAGCTGAGTGTTACTAAGCTTACAGCACAGGCCTGGAAAAATAATCATTCCTCCCAAGACAAAGCATTTGAACTGGTAGTTAGTGACATGATACATAGCTGTCACAAGAAATTTGATAAGGCGCCATATGCGTTGTGATAATCATTATCCAAAGTGCGGAGAACCAAACGAGATAGTCAATCATGCTATTTTGAATGACCCCATGCCTTACCGGCTTGGGCCCTTGCCTCGACGCCTTTGTGTCTAGGTGTTTTTTCTATTTCTAGTGCTTACGTCAACCTCGATTATTTATTTTGGAGAAATAATGAGATTGAAGACCCGAAGTTGGATATGGATCCTTATCCATGGATAATCTGGTATCTCTGAAAAGTTCGTAATGATAAGCTTTTCAAAGGGGTATATCGGAACCCCCTGGAACTCATTAGACATGCCGAAAGTAAATGTAGAGTGTGGTTTGAGGCAAACACGCATTTGCAACATACAGAGCTCCAACAAACAAATATACATGCCCCAAGCTTGTTAAATATTTGTTTGGTCGATGGATCATGGAATCATGAGGCACAGTTTAGTGGATTTGGATGGGTATGGAAGGATGAAAGAGGAGAGACACAACTCATAGGGTTGAAGAACAAAGAAAGTCGTATGTCTTTTTTGCATTCAGAGATTAAAGCACTCACTTGGGTGATGGAAGCAATGCTCCAACATACATCATGACAGCACTTTGGGACAAATGGCAAAGAGATCATCGCGATGATTCAAGCCCCACAAGAATGGTGGAGCTTCTCAACAGAGATATGAGAGATTCTAGCACTGCAACAAGGATTTCAAGATTTCAAAATCAGCCACATACCAAGACAGTTTAATCGGACGATTGATAGTTTAGCTAAGACTTCTCGTTCTTTTTATCGTAATTTGTTGTTTATTGATTGTTATATTCCAATTGAGATTCTCAGACCACCTCATGTTTGATGAATAATAATAAAAAAACCTTTTATCGTAAAAAAAAAAAAAACAAATAACAAATTTATCTTGCTTGACAGAGTAACAACGAATTCTCAGCGAAGAAGCTATGTTAGAGCCGGTCATTGGTTTTTATTTCTTGTTGAAGTCTTAAACTTCACATTCTTTTTGTTTTCTTTATTAAGTCCACATTATTTTCGCTCGCCTATCCTATGAGGTGGCTCGTAGCCTCGTATCTCAACAACTATTATATTTCCTTATAAAAACAAATTGTAATCGAAGATGATCGCTAAATACTCCCAGAGAAAGAGCAAAAATTACATTATTAAATAGTTTTATCTGTCAAGATAATTGCAATGCAGAAGAAATGACAACAATGTTCTCCATTGGAAACAAAAGAAGCAGAAAAACAATATATAGTATATAATTTAAAAGAAATCAAGAAAAGAGAGACGAAAAAACTCGAAAACAATGGTTGATTGTACCATACAACATACTATTGCATTTTGGTTCTTTTATTATTATAAATATATTATCCACCGGAAGAATTGTTTATGCAACCGTTGACCGCCGCTCTCTACGCCGTCTTTCCTTTCTGCAGCAAAAGAAAATCCATTTCTTACATTAATCTTCTTTTCCTCAAATTACAATAAATATATATTTTGTAATTAATATACGTTTATAAGAAAATAAGAATAATGAACTGACCTTTTTATCTTCTTCGATCTTGGCCTTAATGATAGAGTAGAGTGCAACTCCAGCAATGGCTATTCCAGTTCCGATACCTGTCTGCGTCGATATCTTGTTTCCTGCAAGTGATTAACATTTTCAAAAATACATTAATTAGTTCATGCCTCAGAAAGAAAAAGAAAGGTGAAAAGAGTTGTAATCTCTTACCGAAGATAACGATGGAGAACCCGATCACAAACACACGTTTCAGAACGTTTCCAACAGCGTGAGTCAATGGTGCTACCCTTTCCAAGGTATTAGTAGCCAACTGCAAACATATACGTAGTTTCCTTAAGTGTAAGATTAAAGATCGAAAGTTTGAAAACTTAAATTAACATTACCTGATTGTAGAGATGGTAAAACATTCCAACCCAGAAGAGATCAGAGATGAACTTCGTCATTCCCACTTTCGCAATCGCGTCGCTGAAACCGTGTTTCAACAGTTGAGGCCCTTCAACCTAACCATTAGATAAACCAAAACCCCTAATAAATCAGTTGCTTGCTTTACACGTTACTAATGAGAAATAATATGAGTGAATTCAAAGGACTTAACGATGATGGCAGGAGGAATGCAGACGATGAGAGCGATGATGGAGATGTAGGCGTACACATTTGTACTGTCCATATCAGTCTACACAAAAAAAAAACAATCTGATTCTTTACATCGAAACTTGATAGGCTTAGTTAGGAGTGTGAAGAAGAGAATCAAGAACCATGGCTTTCTTGGAGAAGATGCTTCTGTAAGTGAAAGAGATGTTTGATATCATAGCGCTGATGAATCCAAGCCAGTTGAATGATAACTCAGTAAGCGAAGCCATTGCAACTCCTGTGATTTTCTTTTAAGATTAGTACAAAAACTTGCGACACAAGAAACATAAGAAATGAGTTTAATTTAGAGTGGTTACCGAGTACGACAGGAGCTAAGGACAACCATAGTGTTATGGGGATTGATTGTCCAAGAAGGAACTGAGAAGCCGACGCATTGAAGAATGGCTCGAGTGCTGCGTTTTGGACATGATAAATGTTATGTTTTGTTATTAAATGAATAGATTTGTATCAAAATGGTTTTGAAAAGAAATTAACCTTTGATGGTGTGAGTGAAGGAGACAGCGACGGCTGCGAAGGAAACGTTGCTAGTTATATGGCCTATGGCGTGACAGACTGCAACTGGTATCAATACCTTGAGGAGATTCGAGTCAATTGGCTGTAATAGAAAAACCAAGGTTAAGAAAGGTATAACACAGCTAAATATCAATTGGGCGTTTGGTCTAGTGGTATGATTCTCGCTTTGGGTGCGAGAGGTCCCGAGTTCGATTCTCGGAACGCCCCTCTTGTTTTTTTCCGTTTTGCATAATCATATAACGAACAAACTAATGCAAACTGTAATGAGCTATGAAGAGAAAAACTTACGGCACGTTTAGGAAGGCCCACGGACCAGCTCGCCAAGCAGTAGACAACTCCAACGAACAAGTGAACAGCCGAAACAAAACTGAAAAAAAAATACAAAAATTAATTTATATTTAAAAATAAACAAATGGGTTCTCTTATTTTTTGATGTAATGCTAAATTAAACTCAAAAGAAAAATAAACGAAATTCTAGAACTTGTAACAAGAGAATATTAAATAGAAAAAGAGAGAGCCATGTCTGAATTGTGAATTGGACCAGCACAATGGATTCTCTTGATGACAACAATATTAAGATTCTACTCTAAAACTGGATCAAAGCTATATGACACGATCATGTATAAACCGAAACTTTTAAATATAGTAAATTAAGCTTTACAATTATTTACAGATAATCAAATGGAGACACAAAAAGATTAGAGACCAATGTATATTGCACTTTGAGAAATATGATAAGATAACTTTAAAAAAATTTTATCACAAAAATAACCCTCAAGAACAAAAATGACAAATCTAGCATTTTTTTATTTTCAAAAAATTAATTTTTATTTTATTTTTTTCAATTTTAAATCTCACCCCCCAAAACCCACCCCATAACTCTAAACCCTAAGTCTAAATTAGTTAACCCAAGTGTTAACAAAATGACTAATATACATTTATACCCCTTGGGTTAACTAATCTAGACTTAAGGTTTAGAGTTATGGGATGAGGTTTTGGGGTGAGGTTTAAAATTGTAAAAAAATAAAATAAAAATTAGTTTTTTGAAAATAAAAAAAAAGCTAGATTTATCATTTTCATTCTTGAGTGTTATTTTTGTGACAAAAATTTCAAAAAGGGTTAATTAGGAGATTTGCCCTATAACTTTTGTCAAAACTAATGAAATGTATTTTACTTACTAGGGATATGGGAAGTAATTATAGATCTTCTTGTTAAGGATGTTGAAAATCACGTTCAAGAAGTACCTGTAATAAAAATCAGCAAGGGGTAAAATCGTCAAATATACATTATTAAACTTTGGCGGTAAAGCCACAAGAAAACTGCTGTAAGAAGCGCGTGAGAGGCACGTACCACATGAAGAAGAAGAATCCGGTGACAAGCCACGGAAACTTCCCGAGGAATCCAACTTCAGTCTCCCTGCAAATAAAACGAGTCAGATCACCCGAGTCAAACGAGTCAACACCTTGTGAGCCAGAAACGGACCTCATTGCTTACCCAGCTGAATCGCCACCTTCGGCAGCGGCGGCTCTAACCGGCTTGAGAATCTCTCTCTTCTCATTCGAGCTATCGAGGAGGAGGATCGGACGGAGCTGACGACCGGAGATCAGGTTCCCTCCCTCTCCGATTGATCCGATCGGCTTAGCGAAAGCCGTGAACGACGACGACGCAGTGCTGAACTGACGGTGGATCGCTCCGATCGGTCGTCTCAGTTGCGGTAGTCCGGTGACAGGCGCGGTGGCGCGTAACAGAACGCGTGACTCCATCTTCGAGATTGATTCTGTGGCTTTTGGAACGATGAGTTTGTGACAGTGAGAGGGAAGGACGCGGAGTATTTGGTTTTCGCGTATTTCAAGAGTGGATACTTTTTGATCAAGTGTTTCGCGGTCTATGGTATTAAAGTGGGATCGATAGTGTAATATGATCTAACGGTGATAATATGCGATTAGATAAGAATCGTAATATTATTGGCTTATATTGGATGACTGTGGGACCCGTCTTATCTTAAAGTGTATGGCTGAAGAGACAGAGTGAGTACTGGCCGTCTGAATTTCCACATCATCATCATCGTCTATTTATCTGGTTTTGTATTATGTTTTGTTCTTTGGTCATTTTTAATATAATAATAATGTTAATATAAATTTCTGTAGATATTTTTCCACTTATTAACATTGTGTTGAGTGTCTTCAAATCTATGAACGTGATTGAGTCACAAGAAAGTTGATTTCTTTCTAAAAATTACTGGTTTTGAAGGTATGAATATTTATGATGATTTACTTCTTTTTTGGTTACATGTCGACATTTGATTTGCAGTGCTTCATATACTTTTCTAGATTTTAAAATATTTTATCAAATTACTTTCTCTTTTTATGCTATACATTTTAATGTTCTTAAAAATTAAACAAGACATCTATAACTAAAATAATAGTTAAAAAGTCTCAAATATATGGAATTTTAGAAATGGATAACTTAAATTTAAATAAATATAAAAATAAAATACATTTTTTTATTTTTAGCGTTGGCAAATCCAAAATTAAAAAACATAAATGATTATAGTTTTTTTTACATCAAAAGATTATTCTATTACTTAAACTATAGGTGATCTTAACAACTAAACCGAAATAGAACAATTAACAAAACATATATATCTATACAAAGACTTTCCAGTTCTATCCAAAGAATCAGAAATTTCATTTTGCTCTCAAGGAACTAGGAAACTTTGAAAGCTCGAAATCGTCTTGGGAGAGTTTTTATCCTATCTAATTATGTTGCAAAATTTAGCCATGCATAAGGTTCTTTTATCATCATAATCATGTCCTTACAATTTGTCTCAAATTTCTAGCATGTTAAATTTTGGAGCATACTTTTATTTCTTATCTCAGTGCTTCCAACTTTGAATGGAAAACAAATTTGTCCTCGTCTTATGTTTTGTGTTTCCATTAATTGGATTTTTTTTTCAAAATTGTCCTTCCAAACCTATTTGTATTTACTAAATTGAGATTTGCAAGTCCTAAGACATCCATCAAACATATGTCTTTCAGGCATAAGGTTTGTGATTCTATATTATATGGATTCTCATTAGTTGAAAACTAAACTTAACAATCTCCTTCTAAATTCAAAAGAAAAATTTTGTTAGTGTTTTGAATAATTTGTCATTCCTATCTTTTCCAAGATACTAGATTATTCAAAGATACATGTTTTTTTATAAATTACGGGTCTAAAATATTACTCTTTCTCCAAAAAATACTTCATATTAGCGTCAATGCTCAGACACCGAACATCGGAGGGGGAAATGATTATAGTTTTGTTTATAGGTATTAAACACTTGAATTATATTGAGTCAACGATCTATTTTCCTACGAGAACTATGATATAGCACCAAATATCTCTTAAACTATCACCTCTGTCTATTTCTCCATAAAAGTAAAGTTCGAAACCTATTTCACCCGAGTACATAGTTCGAGATATATTTTCCCACAATAATCGAATTAGACGATTTAACACCAGTTTATTGTTTTAAGTTAAACCATTAACCACTTAAAATTGATAGTTAACCAAATAAGATCCAATTAAAAATGATTTAAACTCGATTTTTACCTGATTTAAGATCAAAACTCATTAAAAACAGTCCCAATTTATACCCGATCATTGTTTTTAATGAGTTTGAGTCTTAAATCGTGTATATATCGAGTTCAAATCTTTCTTAATTAGATCTTGTTTGGTTAATTATCAATTTTAAATGGTTTACAATTTAATTTTAAACAGTATACCGATATTAAACCATCTAATTTGATTATTATAGGGAAATACTTAGAGGTAAATAGATTTCGAACTTATTTTTTACAGAAAAATAAATAGAATTGATATTTCCAGAGACATTTAGTAATATATCATTGTCCTTTTGGGGAAATCGATGTCGACCCAACTATATTTTATTCAGTGGAAGAGAGACTCTCTAGATCATTCAGACATTTTACGAAGCCTCGCATGGGAAAAGCCCGCCGTGTCTTTTTCTTTTCCCCCGTTCTATAAACCTTAATCTATGTGGCCAAACTGGTTATCGATTCTTCGCCGGCGATTTATTTCACATCCGAGCTTGTAACGAGTTTCACTGCTGCTTCATTCAATTCCATTGAGTTACTGAGAAGGGTCATATACCCAAGAGAAGTGTTTGGAATCAACCCGCGTAATTTGCAGAGACAGCCGAGAAAAAAAAGTTAGTAACGAGCATTCTCTGTCCATGTTGGTTACTCTCTCTGTTCGGAAGTTTTGATAATCAAATGATATCTGGCCTGTATTTGATAGATTTTGTGTTAGAAACACTAATACCCACAAACTGTTCGACGTAATGCATAGCTGTTTTTTTTAATCATTTTATTACTCTCTTTGTTGTAGAAAGGCGTCATTTTAAAGTAATGGGAAGCAGCAAAGTGAAGATGATGAAGTGGTCAAAAGACATCACGTCTTCACAAGTTATCAAACTGATGAGAGCTGAGAAGGACGTGGAGAAGTTAACTGCAGTTTTCGACACCGCAACAGGAGAGTACGCTAATGGGTTCTTACACGACCAGAGCTCTTTTAGTTATATGGTCTCGAGGTTGGTCTCCGCCAATAAATTCAAAGCAGCTGAAGATCTTGTTGCAAGAATGAAGGCTGAGAACTGTGTTGTCAGTGAAGATATATTGCTTTCGATATGCAGAGGGTATGGTAGGGTTCATAGGCCGTTTGATTCTTTGAGGGTTTTTCACAAGATGAAGGATTTTGATTGTGATCCTACCCACAAGGGGTACGTTACTGTTCTTGCTATTCTTGTGGAAGAGAATCAGTTAAAGTTGGCGTTTAAGTTTTACAAGAACATGAGAGAGATTGGTTTGCCTCCTACTGTTGCGTCTCTCAATGTTCTGATCAAGGCCCTCTGTAAAAATGAGAAGACAGTGGATGCTGGTCTTAAGATATTTCTTGAAATGCCTAAACGAGGGTGTGATCCGGATTCTTACACATATGGAACCTTGATTAGTGGGTTGTGTCGGTTCGGGAGGATAGATGAGGCGAAGAAGTTGTTTGAGGAGATGGTTGAAAAAGACTGTTCACCAACTGTTGTCACCTATACTTCTATAATCCATGGTTTGTGCGGATCGAAGAATGTTGAGGAAGCAATGAGATATCTAGAAGAGATGAAAAGTAAAGGCATTGAGCCGAATGTTTTCACTTACAGTTCTTTAATGGATGGTCTTTGCAAAGATGGGCGACCTTTGCAAGCCATGGAGCTATTTGAGATGATGATGGCTAGAGGATGTAGGCCAAACATGGTAACCTATAGCACTCTGATCACCGGTCTCTGCAAGGAGCAAAAGGTTCAAGAAGCGGTTGAGCTTCTAGATAAAATGAATCTTCAGGGTTTGAAACCTGATGCTGGTTTATATGGAAAATTAATCAGTGGGTTTTGTACTGTCAGTAAGTTTCGTGAAGCTGCCAACTTCCTCGATGAGATGATTCTTGGAGGAATAACTCCAAATCGTTTAACTTGGAACATCCATGTTAAGACAAATAATGAAGTAGTCCGAGGTCTTTGTACAAGTTATCCAACTCGTGCATTTACTCTGTATCTAAGTATGAGGAGTAGAGGTATCTCTGTTGAGGTTGAGACACTAGATTCTTTGGTGAAGTGTTTGTGCAAAAAGGGTGAGTTTCAGAAAGCTCTTCAGTTAGTTAACGAGATAGTGGCTGACGGGTGTATTCCAAATAAAGGAACATGGAAGCTGCTTGTAGGTCACACATTGGATAAAACGATTGTTGGAGAAGCTTCAGAATCTCTTCTCAGAGATTTGGACATCTAAAGACAAGTCAAGATATCATCTCAGATTACAACATAGAATATCAGATTTCGAAGGGGCCGTGAAGATGTACATTTAGAATCAGAACATCCATTAGCCATTAGCACAGAGAGAGAGAGGAAAACCAGTGCATGGCGTGTATTAGGAAATGTAGCAAACATCATACTGAAGTGACTCCTACGGCTACGGGCACAGCTGTGAGTCCGTTACTTCTGCTGATGGTTTGGGGAAGAAACAGTTGACCACATTCTGATCTAACATGCATATGGCTTCAAACACCAGAAGTCATAATGGCATGTGTGAAGTCTATAAACAGTTGTCTGTAGCTTTTGCCAAACATTCAAAATGCCAGCACGATTTTTTACCAAATCCGATCATGATCACTAATATGCATTCAAAACACACACTGATATTATTGAGTATATAAAAAATCATATATTACATGAATAATTAATCAAATACTTAATCTAATATATTCAATTGATTTTGATGGTTTTTATGTTTTGATAATTGCATTTGAAGTTCAGTTATGAACAAATTTTTTTTTGAAGTTTAAACAATGCTTTTTTCAAGTTTAAATAGTATTTTTCATGTTTATAACGTTGCTAGTTGTTAACTTTAATTTATTTATGATTCTCATTCCTGCAAATGTTTAGTTTGTCATTAATCGTTATTTGTTTGATGTTGTCACATATTGTTCAAAGATGAGTCATATTATTAATAGACAAGTCTCCTAAAGTTATTTTAAATGACAAAAATATGGTTTAAGCAAGCCAAATACATAAATATTGAAAAATTATAAATATATTGAGTTTATTCAAGTATAAATTAATATTTTTACAACCAATACCCCGGTTAATATCTGAACCGAAACTATTTTAGGTTCAACCAGATCTGGACATTTAACTAAATCCGAACCGAACCCGATTAAATCGGAACCAAAAACCGATCCGACTAAACCCGAACCAAAACCGACCCGACTAAACTCAAACCGAAACCGACCCGACTAAACTCAAACCGAAACCGACCCGACTTTTATAATATCCAAATGGGATTGAAATTCATAAACTTAAAAACTCGAAATCCGAATGAATCTGAACCAAAATCTGATTGGAACCCCAATTGCCTACTTCTATATATATATATATAGCTAAATAATTAGATTAGTAAATCTATTAAAACTTCAGAACTATATGATAAAAGTTAATTAGAAATCAGATAATTACAAAAGGAAAACAAATAACTTATTAGTTCTTTGCTAATAATTACAAAAGGCAAATAAATAACTTGTTTGTTCTTTGCTGGTTTTGTAAACAAGGGATGAGTAGTTTGGATGTGTCAAGTGTCTTTATTTTTTATTTTTGTTTACAATCATAAAAATTACCAATAACGTTTTATTTAGTTTTAATCCTACAGAAAACACAAAGCAATAGTTGTAAGTGATTTATTTTCTAAAACATTATTTAGTAAGCTGAAAACCTATTGATGTAGATATATCTTTTTATCATTTAGTTATTAGAGTCACTTCAAAAAAAAATCTTATAGCCAATTTCTACAGCAAAATTTCTATAGTTACATTCCAACCAATCATCTACGTCACTCCTAATATTATTACTTCTATGAGTGATGTAATCTGTTTTTCCTTTTAATTTATATTCATAATTTTAAGTATTTTAAAATATAAAATTATTAGATGACTCTCCCAAAACAAGTATAAATATTTAAAATTAAATTATTATAAGTTTTTAGTATTTTTCTTTCATTTCTTTAAAAAAATTAAGTGTGTTATGATTTATATGTATGAAAAATAAATAGATAAATGGTTTTATATTGATATGTGACTCTCCGTGCTTATAAACATATTGATTAATTTGCTCATTTTTGTTATATTAGATTGCATTTATTCTTCTAAATTGAACCATTTCTTGGTTCTAAATAGGTGAAAATCATATTTATTTTGTTAACTTCATTTTTTTGTTATATTATATTTTTAATATTTTTTTCTAAATTTATGTATAATCCAGTATATGTTATTTGTGAAAATAAATTAGATACTGTAACTGTAGAGTTGCATAAATGAACATTGCCAATAATTTTAACTCATGTACACATATAAATATTTACGAAAGATCCAAATAATATAATTTATTAATATTTTATTTTCAGTTTTTCATCAGTTTTGAAGTAGTATTCATTTATGTATAACAAATAATTGAAGATTATTCTAAATAATAATATATTTTTTTTCTTAATTAGATCTCTAGTTTTACTGTAAGAATTAAGATTGTTTGTTTATACTGAATTGTGCATATATTTCTTTGAAATTAACCACACCTATTTTTTATTTAGGATAATGTAATTATTTTATTGCATTTAGTTTGATGTTTATTTTTGAAAATTTAAATATTTTGTAAATATTTTTATAATTTAGTATATATAATTTTGAAAGAAAATGGAAAAGATAAAATTTTGATCAATATGAACTTTCATAAGAAACATAAGAAACATGATTATTAATCTTTTTAAAGCTCATATGATATAAATATTTGTAAAATAAATAAATTGTAAGAGTTGGGTACATTTTGCTTTAATTATTTTATAGATTCTAAGTCATTTGATAATTTATATTTATAAATATAAAAATAAAAATTGTTTTGAATCATATTAAATATAAATATTTATATTGATTTAGCTATTATATTTTAGGTATATTTGATTGAATCATTTTTTTTTCTGAATTGAGCCACAACTGGTTTTATTCTAGTTAAGATAATTAAGATTAACTTTAGTTTCTTAGATGAATAAATCTAATATTATTTTATTAAAAAATTGTTCTGTTTTTGGATAGAACTAAAAAAAAGTTAAAGCATTGAGGGATTAATAAGTTTATAAGCAATTTAAACCAGTGAAAACAGAAAATTTGTTGTTCAATTAGTGTTTAAAAGCATTATGATAGTCAAAAATTTAGATGTTTAATTCTATCAATTTAGTAATGATCAATCAATAATAATAATTTAATATTCGATATAAATTTTTTTGAAATTTTAATTTAATTTTTATTTAGTTGTTACAAAAATCATTTTAACCAAATATGATATTTAGATTATCGGTTTTAACCATTTATTTTTATTTCTTTTTTAGTTATTTGATACAAATATGTTTATGATAATATAATTTTTAATTCCATCTCACATTCTGAATTATATATTTGGTTTTAATTTAATCATAAAATAAAAATATTGTTTTGTAAATATGATACTAGATAATAGTTTATGAATTTAAAATATTTTTAATATAATAATTCCTAATTATTTTATCAAAAATATTTTATAAAATATTTTTATTTCTTTTCTAATTACATGATAAATATTTTAGGATAAAATGTAATTTTATTTTAATTCGATCTCACATTTTGAATTATATATATTTTTAAGTTAATCATAAAACATAGATTTTTTTTTGAAAATATGATATTAGATAATAAATTTATGTATTTAAAATATTTTTATTTTTTACATCCTTTCCTAATCATTTGATAAAATATATTATCATAAAAGAAATCTTTATCGAGCGCTCAAGCCCACTTCTCGGCTTCAGTACTCTTCAGGTTTCAATTCTTTCGCATGTAATAAGCTTAGGACGATAAAGTAAAAAGAGTATGTTATTGGCCAGCTTCATTGTTGTTCTCTTCCTCTTGAGGGGTTTAATTTATGTAGTAGTGAATATGTTGTGGGGAAAACTTGCATAAGAGGTTGTCTTAAGATAAGTGACTCGTTCTATATGTTTCACATTCTCCATGATTCAACTCGACAATAGGTAGTTGAGAGAGATGTATGACATGTTGAAGACTGCTTGTTGTTTGTTTCACCTTGAAAATCAGTGAACTCACTCAAAGTTCCTAAAATATCAACTATTCTAGTTTAGGGTAAACCTTAAAGATGTTCTGGATTGTTTCTTCCCAAGATTAGGTCTCAGCCACGTTGCATCACGACTTGGTGAGCCTATGCAAACACACAAACCTCGCCTTGATCCGACTAGTTTTGGGGGGGGGGGAGGGAATCCAAGTTGTTTGTTGAAGAAGAACTTGACAAGCTCTTCCTAAAGAAATTGCTTTAGATGAAAAAAATATAATCTATTTTTGGTGGAAGTTGAGTTCACATGAATTCTAAATATATGTGGTAGATGTAGACAACTATGACATAAAGAAAAAAATGTCTCCTTCCAACAGTCCAAACGAGTGTGGAAACAAGTTCTAAGTTTGATCATATGTCTAATGAAGTACAAGGGGTTGATACTGAAAAAAAAAGTTCAGTTTAGTGTTGTATCAACTCAAGAAATGGTACAAGTTGAAAATTCAGAAATGAGGTTGGTTTCAGCAGAAGGTGTATATGCTATCAAAATTTTGGAACTTGCAAATGAGACAAACATTTTACAAATGGAACTTCAAGGTGGTGTTGAGCTGAAGGATCATTCAACTTCAGCAGACTTCCCGCTTAGTCTATGATAACATTAGTAACATGCTCAAACTCTCAGTCGACTTTACCCCACTAGTAGGTAACATTCCTAAACCAACTACTATTATTGAAGAATTTCCATCACCCATTATTGTTTCCAAGATATATTTGCTTCATGAGAAAAATTTATATTGGCCTTTTTGCCCTCTCCTACACATGACCCTCCATCTCACAATCAAACTTATCAACCAATTGAACGAGATGATGGAAGTGGTATGAGTGATGCTACGAAAAACCTCAACATATCGAGAGGCAAAAGGACAATTAAACCAATTGAAAAGTATCAAGATATGTAAAGGACCACTACACGAGAGAAAGGTAAGCGAGGTAGTCAAGGCCGCGGTACCACCTTCCAACTCCTTAGTGTTTAACGCCTTCTTGCTCTTGTTTCACTAAGAGCACCCAGAATAAGGGTGTTGAAAACACTTTTCAACAGTTGAAACCCTTGCAGTAAGGATGTTGATAATTTGAGCTTATCTATGTGGCATAAACACTCGTTGCAAAGTTTCAACGGTTATAATTTTTTTTTGTAGCTCCGCACCGCCACGTGTCGCTTGCTGATTGGAGAAAAAGATGGATGCGTGTGAACACGCGCTGGGCTTTCATGATTTTTTAAAAAAATCTGGATAAAATTTGTATGTTGTGTTCTGATTGGATGTGCAAATTTCTTTTATTTTTTATCCTCATCCAATAATTCAAACATATTTATTACATAAGATTTTTTTTTTAAAAATAGAAAAGTTATATCAAAATTCAAGATTTTTTTTAATCTATAAATAGAGACTATTCTCACTTCATTTGGATACAGAAAAACATCATTTTCAGTATAATAAACTATTTTAATGTTTTAGTCTTTTTAATAATATGTGTTTGTATTGTATGTATTTAAAGTTTCTTAATTTTAGTTTTTTTAATAATAATAAGTTTCATATTTTTGAAAATAAAATTAGGTAAATATCTTACTTAAAAATAAATATGTTCTTAATTTTAATTGTTTTATTAATATTGATTTTGGTATTATTTAAAAAGTAAGCTAAGTATAATAATTTAAAAAAATATTATTAAAAGTTATGTTATTTTAGTTTTAAAGTAAATTATTAATATGTAATTATTATGTTGTAAGACAAAAATATGAATTAAGAGTTGTAGGGTAGGGTGCTGAATTTTTTAAAATAAATTATTGTAGAAGTTTAAAATGAAGTGAATGTTGAATAAATTAGGTGGAAGAGAAAGAAGATGTTGTGAAATGTTTTTTTTTGACAAGATGACGTGAAATGTTAAAAGAGAAAAATGAAGTTATTGAAAATGAGAAAGATGTTAAAATCATTGTACATGATCTAAGCTTATGGACCAAGCTAATGCTTGACTCGATATGAGGCTTGTCTCATCATACTTTCTTAAACTTTATGATTGTAAAATCATACCTTATATGTTTATGTTTTTTAATTTAAATGCCTTTTAAAAAAAACTTACGTGAAAATGCATGAGCAATATTCAATTAATCATGTAACTGTTAATTTAGAGGAAAAACGTTATGTCAGTACGTCACCAAAATATTTTTGTAAGACAAGTGGAAAACAAAAGTACAATAATATATTATTCCAGCCCAATAATAATAATAATAATTGTTTTCAAAGTTATAGAAAATGGCCAAGTAGTTGCTTCCAAGAAATAAATTAAACAGCTGACTTTTTCTTTTCGTTAATGCTTTATCGTGCAAATAATTAAAACAAACAAGAGACGTTCCTAAACATGTTCCGTACGGCTTTCTCAGATCTCATGCAATAATTGATTAATTTCATACGAAATTTCCATAATATAAATCAACTATAGAAAATATGCAACTTGGTTATATTAAGGACAAATCTCCCAATTAACCCTTTTTGAAGTTTTTGTCACAAAAATAACCCTCAAGAACAAAAATGACAAATCTAGTCTTTTTTATTTTCAAAAGATTAATTTTTTTTTTTCAATTTTAAACCTCACCTCCAAAACTCCACCCCATAACTCTAAACACTAAGTCTAGATTAGTTAACCCAAAGGTTAACAAAATGACTAATATACATTTATACCCTTTGGGTTAACTAATATAGACTTAGGGTTTAGAGTTATGGGGTGGAGTTTTGGGGTTGAGGTTTAAAATTAAAAAAAAAAAAAATTAAGTTTTTGAAAATAAAAAAAAACTAGATTTGTCATTTTTGTTCTTGATTTTTGTGACAAAAAATATATTAGGGTTATCTTAGCGTATTTCTCTTATATTAATACGATGGAAATTTCCAAGTTGGCAAATTGATCAATAATCAAATGATTGCATTCAATTACATTTAAAAGTCAATGGATCAGGCAAAACACCTTTCATCCTCTTGACAATTTGCTCCGCCTCGAAAGTCCGGTGGTAAAGAGGCTGAACCACCGAGTTCGTGTCGAGATAATACAAACAAACAACCATTAAAACCGAGTTAACAAACATCGGTATCGGTCCGAAAAGCCACAACAGTAGATCAAGAGCCAAGTAAAGAGTCCTAAGACCAAGCGACCAAAAGTTTCCACCTCTCAAAACGGCTCTCGTTACAATTTCTGACGGAATATCTTCGCCGGGAGTTGTGATGAGATAGTTTGCATGTAAGAAACATCTTGTGGACTGAACAAAACAACAGAAGCCGACAAGAAAACACACGAGGAGAGATGTGTATTTGATGACCATTGTGACTGAACTTGTGTCTCCATACACAAAATGTCCCGTAAAAACTGTCATGTTGACCGGTGAGCTTCCGATCCACGCGCCGATAAGTGAACTCAGTGTCAAAGCAATGGATGCCATGAATGTTGAAGCTGATATGCTGCTCGAAAGAACAGTTAGAGCACAACCCAATTCATCTTTTTTTGCCTGTAATCAAACGAGCTAGCCATATAAAGAAGAATAATAGTATACTTTCTGGAGATAAATCAAATATATCGCTGCTGAACAACAATGGATACTACAAAAAAAAAAACTTGAAAAGATTTTAGTGAAGGAGAACTTGCCTGCATGATACGTTCGACCCAAATGGATTTATCTATGTTCATGAAACCGATAATCGTGTGGTAAGGAAAGTAAAGGATTCTATAGAGAAGAAATAGATGGTAAGACAAAACTATGATTAATCCGAATGGTACAAGAACCAAATCTAAGTACTCTTTCTTCAGAATCATCTCCATCTTCTTCCTTTCTCTACTTCTGTACTTTGTTTTCTTGTCTTGATTATAATTATATATAGACACCTACACGCACATAAATGCGCATAAAATAATCTCTTTTGCGTATAAAATAAATGAGTAAGGAACTGAATAGGAAGAAAGTTGAGATGTAGAGGAATCTTGGACGTGTGGAATATCCACTTTGCTTCATTTCATCTGACTCGGCTTAATATATTATAATAATACATGATTATTTCGAACCTTGGGAGTTTTTGTAACGGTTTTTTATTTAAATAGTGGGAACTAAATATACACGTCAAATAAAAGTTAAAATTAACTGCATGAAATGTGAGATCAGTGCCGTCTCCAATGGGGGACAATAGGTGCGATCGCCCTAGGTCCGGTCTCATTATCCCCCATGTAATATTAATTAAGAGGCCCAACTTTTATATATATACTCTCTCCGTTTCGTTTTATTTGTCGTTTTAGGTTTTTACACGCAGATTAATAAACCATTTAATTTTACATATTTTCTAGATAAAAACACAATTTTCTATACATCTAACTACATTTCAACCAATAGAAAAATAGAATAACAAATAAAACTAATAAATTTTGCATTGAAATTATAAAACGACATTTATTTTAAAACAAAAAAATTTCCCTACGACGACAACTAAATCGAAACGGAGGTAGTATATATTAATATACATATTTTCATATAAAAATATTTTTAACAAAACAAAAGGGTCCAAAAAATTTAATATTTTCTTATTTTAATTATAAATATATAAAATATTACTTATAAAATTTTATAAGGTAAAAATTGTAATATAATATAATTTTTAAGGCTCAATTTTTTGTGGCCCTAGTGTCCACTAATACGTTGAATCGGCCTTGTGTGTGATTGAGATTGTAGAACGTAGTATGCTATTGGAGATCTATTGACGAAGGAAAAGTTTTGTAAGTGTGAGATTGTGCTCCAAAGAGGGAAGTGTGAAAAGATTCACATTTGCGCCAAGACAAATAGCCATTTAACACGGAATTTCTGTCTACCCATTTAAAACATTAAAGAACGTCCAGTCCCCTAAAATATTTATCATAAAATTCAGTGATTTAATTTTAGTCAAATGACAATAATCATAACATAAACTAGGAGAATAGTAATGTTACGAACCGTATGATTTTTATTTTTACTTAACTGTTAGGAACGGTATGGTTTTGTTTGTGTAACATGTTAATTTATATGGAAACGTCTAATTTATATACTAAATTCTCATTTTCATCATCTGAAGTTTTGTGTATTGCTGGGTCAAAATCGTTTACGACGAATCAACATCAGAACCTACCCGTAAATGTGCCCTTTGTAAAAAACAGATAATATCACAGAAAAAGGAAACATGAAAAATCAAAGTCAAGTCTCGGCTGATCACGAAGAAATGGTCTGCATAGTGAGCCATCAAGAAGAGATTTTCCTAATACCTCGGGTCAATGTATCCCTGAGCGTCAACACGATGAAACGACTAGAGGACTCGATCATCCAACTTACCGGACGGAGACGTTGGCCGAGTAAGACGTCTAACTCGTCGGAAGGACAAATCGAACCACAAGAACCGACCCACTCGCCAAACGGGAAAGTTGGGCAACGCAGGCCGACCAACTCGCCAAACGGGTGAGTTAGGCAGCGTGGGCCGACCAACTCGCCCGTTCGGCGAGTTGGATCGAACAAGATAAACCAACTCGCCAAACGGGCGAGTTAGGTAGCACAAGCAATCCAACTTGCCTGTTCCACAAGTTGGATCAATCAATCTATTTTCATCTCATCCTCGTAAATTCCTCGTTCAAAACTTGATCGAACTTATCTTTGTTTTGTATTGATCAAGGTTGATGTTAGAACTTTACAGAAATAACTCATTCCCTCATGTAAAGATCAGATCGATTGTGTAAGACGATAATGGTCCGCCTGCCCTATACGAAAGATCCTAACTCTCGGACGACATCGCCTCAGGAATGCTCTTTCGATAAAATCGCAAAACGCTTAAGTCTAAGAATGACCCGAGAAGGTCTAAAACTCGGCTAAAGGCCCACTCGTGATTTTATCTGAAATCGAGCCCAATCTTTGTGACGGTTTATCTTTTATTTTGCAGGAAGGGATAAATGTTAAGTTCATAGATAAATGTTAAGTTTCCAAAGATAATCATGGAGATCGAGAGAAAAAAAGAATATTTTCGCGAAGCGATAAATTCGACCTAGGACAGAAGGGGAAAGAGCAAACCGCCTCTAGAGGAGTACATAAGGACTTCGAGGGTGAGGATGCAATGGAGACACGAAAATTCTTACTCCGAGCAAATATAGCACTTAGGGCAATTAGACATATTTCCATTTTACTATTATCGAGCTGCGACTCAACTTGGTTATTCAGGTCTTACAAGGTTAGAACTAGGAGCTCGCCGACGATTCTTTTCGCTAAGGCTTTACCTGTTGTAACGGTCATACCATAGATTCGGAATAAGATCCTCTTTGTTCTCTTTCTTTCTTTACTGATTCATCCTTACATTGTTATTCTTACTATTTGGAAATCAACAGAAATCGACAGTGCAAATTTCGGTTCCCACAGTTTGGGGCTAGAAGGAGGGGGGAGGGTACAGATCAATCTAACTCTCAGCCATCAACGCTCAATCAAAGCATGACAGATCTAAACAACCAACAGCCCCGTGACGACAACGTCATCAACGAAAACATTGAAAACACTCCAGCGACGAACGTCACTGTGGTCAATGCCGACGTAAACACCACATCATTCAAGGAGGTGAAAAAGATGTTCTCGACTTTCGAAAACAAGTCGGCAGAACAGGATCAGGTCATGAATTCCCTCGCTAAACAGGTTGAAACCCTTACAGCGAGGAACATGGCCATTTTCCCCATGGAACAACCCGAATCCGCGGAAGAAGACTTGACTTTGCAACACCTTTGGACCGGTCCGGCAAGGCGCAAGGCAAACTGTCTGGACAAAATCCTGATGAAGTGACCCCCGCGCCAACACGGAAGAACCCGAGAGATCTTCCTCCGACTGAAGAAGATAAAGAAGGAGGAGAAGTCGAAGGCATCGACATGGAGTCTAGCAGTCAGTCTGAACCTATGGACAAAGATGCAGACATACATCCGCGCCGCACAAGGAGCCGAGCAGCTCGAGACGAAACCAAGTTCGACAACCCTATGAACAAAGAAGAAGAAGCTATCTTCTGGGACGAACAGGAGGAACCGGCCGAGGAGAAAACTCGGAACACTCGGAGCAAACGCCGACAAAGCCAGAAATCTGCTAGCAAGAATTCCGAAATTTGCGATCTCCGTGATGAGTTCATGAAAATGGTGGCCAAAGTTAGGGTGATGAAGTCCCAAATCCACCATTCTACTAGCACCGCACCGGAGATCGATCTGCTGCTCGAAGAGGCTCGTAAAACACCTTTCACTACTCATATCACCGAAACTAGTGTTTCAGATCGTAGGAAGGTTAAAGTGATGCCATATGATGGAACTACTGATCCTAAGGTACACCTACAGGGTTTTCAGGTTGTGATGGGTAGAGTCAGGTTCAGAAAAAACAAGAGAGATGCCGGCGAATGCCGCCTCTTCGTAGAAAACCTCCGCGGAGCAGCGCTAGAATGTTTCTCTCGCCTCAGGCATAACTCCATCAGAAGTTTCCGCCAACTCGCCTCAAAATTCCTCAAGCAATACTCGATGTTCATAGATCGAGAAACCTTTAACGTGACCTCTGGAGCTTATCCCAGGGAGAGGACGAGACTCTCCGCGACTTCATAAAAAGGTTCAAAACTGTCATGGCTAGAGTCAGCGGGATAAGTGACAAAGTCGCAATAGACGCACTTCGGAAAACACTCTGGTTCAAGTCGAAGTTCAGGAAGTGGATAACTTTGGAAAATCCGCGTACAATCTAGGATGCGCTTCACAAAGTAACGTATTATATCATCATCGAAGAAGAGACGAAAGTCTTGTCCCAAAAATGGAAGCCTACGAAGAATTCGTCAAAGGATCCATGTTCAGATCAGAAATTAAAGAAGAAAAACCCTCGCAACGACAAAAGCGTCCATCACGGAGACGAAGATATGAAGGGAGCGCATAGCTATGCTATTAACTCCGGATCAGAGCAAGGATGAACAACGGGTAACACGTGGACCCGAAATCCGAATTAAGACAAAAATGCCTTTGCGAGTTTCATCAAACCCGCAGACACTTGACCATTAACTGCAAAGTTCTTGGTGCAAGGTTGGCCGCAAAGCTGCTTTCCGGAGAACTCCCCGGAGTCTCCAGAGTGAAAGAACTCATCCGCGACTTGGACCCCCCACCTGAATAACGACAAGACTCCTCAAACGGAGAACCCTTACCTAGGGAACCAATCGGGAGAAAAGCGAGGAAGAAGGCAGGACGAGAAGGGAAGCGACAACAACCGTTACAGGGTAAACATGATCATCGGCGGATCGCAATATTGCAGCGATACCGTCTCGGCCATCAAAGCTTATCAGCGCAAGGCCGAGACAAGCGCAAATTAGCCAATCTGGTCCACGCCCAATGACACTCCGAAAGGAGCAATCACTTTTGATGAAGGAGAGGCCAAAGGGATCGATCAGCCACATTGCGATTCACTTGTAATTGATCTCGTGATAAAAGATCCCGAGGTCGCTAGGGTTCTCATCGACATGGGAAGCACAGTAAACGTCATCTTTCGCGAAACTTTCAAAAGGATGAACATCGAGTTAAGCAAAGTTGTACTATCGCCAAAGCCGCTAACCGGTTTCTCTAGTACGACATCAATGACCCTCGAGTCAAACAAATTACCTGTTGCAGCAAAAGAAGTCACCAAGATCTTCAATTTTGCGGTCGTCGACCATCCGGCCATCTACAACGTCATCATGGGCACGCCTTGGCTAAACGCCATGAAGTCACTCCCATCGATTTATCAGTTAGGCATTCAGTTCCCAACTCATAACGGGGTTGCCGCGATTTGGGGCTGCCAAAAAAAGTCGAGATGCTGCTTCCTGGCTGAGCACAAGCTATGACATATCATGAACACCGCGATGGCAAAGACCAAACGCCCGAAGACAGCCCATGCATCAGCCGAAAATACTTCGGAAAAAGACAAACCAGAGCTGTCGGCTCAAGCAACGGCCAGCGAACAACCAGTTCCAATGCTCGACTCGTCAAGCCCACCGGAGAAGACAAGTCCAACGGAAGACGTCGACCCACCAACTGACACAGTTGACACAAACACAACGGCCGAGTAAACAAACTCGCCCAAACAAGCAAAATTACGAGATGGCTTGATTCTCGAAAGAGTTACGTAGGCAGATCGTCAAAAGACGAGTTCAGCTATCCGCCTCTCTAAAAAGAGGGGGGAGTGGGTACATAAACGAATACTCGTATATTCCCACATTCAAAAATAATTTTTTTACGTTGTACTCAAAATTTTTAAAACTTTTTTGGCAATAAAGACTTCTTTATAATTTCACAAATTTTCTATCATCCCGCAAAGAAACGTTATTTTATACATCCATATACGAGAAAAAAGATTGTCGCACCATCCTAGAAACAGAAACTCGCGAAAAATCGTTCTGCCTCAAAACGGATCAACTCCACACTATCCTATCTCGGTCGATTCATGAATTTCGATTCCAACCAAAGCACGAGACCCTGGTTCCATATTCTCAAAGTATTAGTTACACAAAGTAAGTTTTCGAAAAAATAGCGAGACGTCGCTTTCATTTTCGAGAACACACCCCTAGTCCATTCACGATTATAAAACACTCGGCGATTGTCCCCGCCGAGCACTTTAGCTTTCTAAAACGAAAGCACCCAGATCCTTCCTAAGGACCAATCCTCTTACATCAGACTAGGATAAATAGCGCGCTATTAAAGAAATCCGAAATTTTGGTCAGCACTTTCGGGAGACTTAAAAATTGTCCCTAAAGAGATGCTCGACTCCGACCAGACAAGTTGTATAAGCTGAGAACCTATCGCAGACTTTAAATCGGAACAGAGTCAGATTAAAATCGAAACAAGCAAAACGAAAGCCGACTAGTCATCACAAAGCCTTAAACCGAAAGTAAACCTAGGTTTTGCCCTAATCCCATCTCAATGGTCTTTAACGTCTCAAGGCATGACATCAAAAAGATACGAGATCCTAAAAGGATGCCTCTTCATCAGTATCTAGACGTTCTCGAAACTTTGAAAACTCCTCGAACAACTTGGACGAACAACGAATAGGATGATTGGCAAAAAAGGGTGGAAGTCGAGATGACAAGGCGAGTTTTTTTTCTTCACTAAACGAATTCCAAACATCTTTTTAAACAACTGCTTATCATAAAAATCATGGTTCAAACGAAAGCTAATAAAAGGTAAGGATTCAAGTCCATACTCGGTCATTCCTGCTACATACGACCATAGTTGGCCGACGACGAACGAAACAAAACGGAAACATACTATAATACAAGAGAACGCATTTCTGAATAAGTTGTGACCTCGCAATCACTCGTCAAAACTAAAGTACCCAGTCATCTATCTACCAAGCGAATAGTCATTGATGTCCAGAGGAGCCGTCGGTTGGTTCACCTCACCTGTCACATCAGCAGCCCCTGCCTCGGCCTCCACCGTATCGGGAGAAACAGGAATCGGGTCCCATTGTTCTCAAATTCTCTCCTCGATATGAGGAATCACAAAGTCCTTATCCCTCTCGTTCATGTGACCGTCTGCCTTGCATATTCGGCGCCAAACGAATAATCAGGGGGCTGCATGAGGTATAGTCCGCCCACAACGCCGCGACACCCACAATAATCCCTGAAATCCTTATAACCCTTCGTAAGCTCCTCGAATTCATATGATAACTTTTTCACGACGGGTCTTCATGACTTTGACTATTTCTCTCTTCCCTCGCCTGTAAGCGCGACAAACTTCCGTCGCAACCGACTCCCTCTCGCGACAACGAGAACTTTCCAACTCATCTCTCAGACGGACAATCTCTTTGTTAGCTGTCTCAGCCCTGAAATGAGCCATGCGTACCTCCTGGAAGCTCGCATCAAGGGCTCGGTTCATCATAAGGAGATTTGCGAAGTATCTCAGAGTCAAGAAAAATTTCGTCCTTGAAAGATAATAATAACGCTCAAAAACTTACCTCGTTGACCATCCTCGACACCTGGGTAAAGTTCGGGGTCTTTATGGACCCACCTATGTCCAGAGAAAAGTCAAAACCAAGCAGCTGATCAAGATAGTCCCGCTCACCACTTCTCCCGCCTACTTGACTACTTAGGTAGTCTCTAAGTTTGTTGTCGGGGGAGCACCGCTCGTCAGCCGCTTCATCCTCGACAACGTCGTGTTTGTCCTTGCGAGTTTTTAATATTTCCTCTCTCGTACGAACCTTGCACAAAATGAATCCATCCATAGTCGACCCCGACCCTTCCTCTACCGGCAGTTCTGGCTGATATTGAGAACAGTGGAGAGCAACAGCACGACGAACCGTTTTCGGGTTAAACGTTTCCCAAGAACATGGGTGACCGCGAAGCAAATCTTGGATGGTGTTCAGACCCTCCGGACTCGGAGGGAAAGGATTGGTCTCTAAAAAAATAATAAACAAAATATATTAAAGATCAAACTTCACCAAAACCAAAAAAGCGACACTTGGTCAAGGATACCTTTCCAACCCCATCTAGTCCTAAAGATGGAGATACCATTTGCTTCTACAAATGCATGGTTAACACAGACGAAAAAGAAGTGCTCTCGACAGTCATGGTAGTTCGACACAAACTCCTTTATGATCGTCATCCCCGGCCGAGGCTTCAACTGAACTATGGACGACTTCCCCCAGAGTTTAAGTATAGCGTCCAGATGATTGGGATTGAGGGTTATACCTAATTTGTAACTCATCACAAGAATCCCGATAATAGGCTGCAAACCACACGGGTTTATCTAACCAATTGATATCTTGAAACGGTTGAGAAGTCGCGCCATGATTTAAGAAGAAACCACAAATGGCACTGCATCAGGCATGCCTTATAGCACGTGAAGTAACCCTCGGGCGGAGACTCAGAGACCTCTCAAACTTCCGGAAGACGAAAATCGACTAACTCAAGAACTCGGCAATGGCTCCGGATGGCAGCAAGCCAATTCGGACAGCTTATGCTGAACAACCCTCAACGGGGTTGGCATGAAATTGAGGCAGGGCCCACGTACTAGATCTGGGAAGTTTCACTTCTCCCCTGGCCGCCCACTATGCCTCGGCTTCCTCAGGATCAACCGAGTGAGCCGAGAATTCCACTTTTGGCCCAACATCGTTGTGTTGAGAGTTGGAACCATCAGGGACAGAGCGGTCGTGGCGAGACTTTGAGGAAGTCTTTCTTCTCGAAAACATAACTTTCTTTTTATCAAAGGAAGGAAAGAGAGGAGGAAACCTTTTAATCCTTAAAAAAACTTTGTAGAAATGTGCAAGTGAGGAATTTGAAAACCCACTCCACATACTTATAGAAAAAGGATTCACTATTTAACCTCCAGGCTTTCGAACGTCAGATTCCGCCTAATTTATCCAAAATGCTTGAAAAACGACCGTAAGAACATCACAGTTCTGACGAGCTGGGAGGGGGGGGGGTAACTGTTGGGGTCAAAATCGGTTACGACGGAATCAACGTCAGAAACCTACCAGGAAATGCTCTGTAACACCCCCGAACCGTCCTAGACATATGGTCGATCCACTGGCCAACAATCAAACAAAAACATGACCGATAGGCCAACCAATACCCAGGGATAGAGATGAGCCAATCGGCCAGCCAACAATCAAACAAGACTATGACTGGCTGTCCAACCAAGCACCATGGTCCGGAAGAGCTACATGACGGGCTAGGGACAATCCGGTCAGAGTCATAGAACTTACTCCGCAACCTAGACCAGTTCATCCACTAACTCGTCCCGTTAAATCAAGGCATAAGGCTTTGCAACCCGTACCAAGAGTTAACGGTTCCGTTAGATCAAGGCCTAAGGCTTTTCAACCCGTACCAAGACCTAACGTTGTGTTAGACCGGACTAGTCAAATATCAGAGTACTCATGATGCGCATATAAAACAATTACTTTATTGATTCATGAAATATTCATACACTGAAATAATTCAAGACTGGGCCCGGCCTAATGCCAAATCGAGTCAACTAAACACAAATCAAAATACCGTTTACAAAAGGCATGAAAATCTACTCCGGTGGTCCTAACGTCCAGCACCAAGATATCCGATCATCCTTACTAAAGCTACCTGCAAAAAGGACAACGGAGTTGGGTGAGTAACCTAATGTTACTCAGTGAGCTGGTGGGCTCTACCCGCAACCTATAAACTAACCTAGACAACCCAAAATAACAATCAATCTAGCCCTAGCATGCAAACAAAGCTAAGACTAAACAAACAATCCCTAGGTAACCATATATATGCCTGAGGTCATTACTCATGTAGTGTTAGACACTTAGACTATACAAGTATCATTAATCGGTCGACCAACAATCAGACAAGAACATGATCGGCCAATCTATGATAATGCATAGCTTTCAATATACACCACCCTTCATAAGCAATCGCCCAAACAATATAACAACCAACTTTGGGTCTGTACTAACAAAAGAGACACCAAGCCTAATCCGGTACCTAACCCGGAATTGGAACTCAATGTTAGAAACCTGCAAGACAATCAATCACCAATAACAATAATAATATACTAACTAACTACAACTCCATCTAATTCGTAACACCCTATATCGGTGCTACACTTACTCTAGGGTTCCAAAACCCTTTACTAAACACGACACTCTAACTCGACACTCTAACATGGGCCCTGGTAACTTCGTGTCCCTCCTCTACATCGGCAATATCCTATCTCCCTACCACAGAGGCTAGCAGAAGGAACTTTCAACCGACCGCGGCCCACAGTCATTCGGGTCACTGCCGGACATTACACCGTCGTGTAACACTCAGCCTTAGGCAATGAACCCGTCTCTCTGAGTCTTCCTGATCCAGCGAATAAGGGGTTTCCTTGAACCCGCTGAATACGAGGTTGAGGAAACACTAATCACCCCTAAACATGCCTAGCATGGGCGGGTTATGCACATGCTGTCGGCACACACTCAACACAAAACAAAAAAAAATCAAGAACCTAACCTAAGGCTAAAGTTCCAGATCCTACACTCGACTCTATAACACTAACCAATAGTACCAGTAGTCCGACCTATATGGCCTAAAACCCTTAGTACTAGCATATAATAAACTAAACAACAATATCATAAATAAACAACGCAACCAGTTAGTCACTCCCTTACCAAGAGCTAACTAACCTCAATCAACAAAATTAATTAAACAAGCAAGCATTTAACTAATCTAACAAGCAATCAACTCAACCAAACCGTTACCCAGATAGTTCAGCCTCTTGCTACCAAACTATCATTAAAGATAGCGGGAACCTGCACTCAACCATATCAACAAGCAAGAGTAGAAAACGTGACGCATCCTATTCCTAGTCCTAGTCAGGTTATTAACTCAGTATTAATTCCTTATCATCTCAGCTTAGCCCGTGCTAAACTGAGTCCAGTTCATTAAAATAACCCTAAAGACTCTATCATGAAATAACATGAACATTCTACTCTATATGAAACTCGATCTATCCTAAGTTCCAAGTGGAACTCAAACAAACCAACTCACAAAACTAACCTAAATTCCAAGTGGAATTCAAGCAAGCCAACTAACAGTGTTCTATGCCGATAAGCAGCTGGTTGATCGAAGAGGACTTGGCGAAAAACCGAGATGAACGTCTTCAATGGACAGAACTGGACTGATCTTGACTTGGACAGAACCTCCCCTTACACTTTTCTGGACTGCTCTGGACTCGAACAGAACTTTCTGTAGCTTCTGACAGTTCTTCGGACTTTCGGCCAGAACATTGGCTTCAAAACTTAGACTGATTTGAACTCGTGGAACTAACCTGATCTTGGACAGAACCTCCACTTGGTCATCATAGAATATGGCTGGCTTGGATGGATTTATACTGACAGAGCTTCCGCTTCACAATCATAGAGAAAGGTCAATTGGACAGAACTTGCCTTCTGGGTGGAGTATCGGTCTTTAGAATCGACCATACTCTTAACTTGACCATTTTTGTTCTCTCTCTTCTTTCTCTCTCACGTTTTTGGAGTGGCTTTGGACAGGTCTGGATGTGGAGAAATGAGAGGGGTCGTGGGCTATTTATAGGAGACAACAACCAATAAACTTCAGGTTGGTGGCAGCCCTATGTTGCTCCGCATGGCTCTGGACGTATGCACGGCGACACCTCGTGCTCTACATGGCAATCAGCATGGCCATGACTCATGCAGGGCACCACCATTCCTCCCAGATGTCAGTCTGCATGACTGAAACTCATGCAGGGCGCCACACCAGTTCCACATGGCTGGCCGCATGCTTCGGTTCCATGCACGACGACACCTCCTGCTACGACATGTCAAGCTACATTTCAGGCTTCCATGCACACCGTCACCTCCTGCTAGTGTAGACAAATAGCTCATCAGATGGTTGACACCACGTCCTGATACCATGCAAGAAGACACCTCTTGCTTCTCGGTTTATTCGCCCAATTTCGACCCTTCGGCATATTTTCAACCCGTGATCAATCCCGAATATTTTTCCGCTCCCGCTTTGATGCTCTGAATATTCCTAATAAACTCCAAAGGAATCCTGATCATGATGAAAAATATTTCCCGAGCCTCTGGCTTCCCCGAAGAATCCCATAATATCAAAATTAGGGTTTTGCCTGATTTCGGGTTTTCCCGTCGTGCTCGATCCCGTCATGCTTTGATCCCGTCATGCTTACTTCCCGTCCTGCTTAGTTCCAATCCTGCTTAATTCCCGTCCTGCTTAAATCCCGTCCTTCTTAAATCCTGTCCTGCTTAAATCCCGTCCTGCTTCTGATGTTCAAAATAATATTTTACTGATACGGGAACTTTCCGAAAACGTCATGCTTCTAAACGTCGTGCTTCTAAACGTCGAGCTTCTAAAACGTCGTGCTTCAAAAATGTGATGCTTCCAAAACGTCTGACTGATCAATCTAAGACATTGTCTAACATGGTAGAGCAGCTTATTTTGACTCATGGTTCACTCAAAATCCATTCTTCGACCATCTCGTACTTCAAACTTTCCCGATCGATCTTTATCGCTCGTGACTCGACGTCAGGTTGATGCTCGACAACTCTTCCATTTTCTCTGAACCATGCTAAGTTTTATATGAATAAAACTCAACATTCCTCATAAAACTTTGATCCCCAAAAGGTTGGCTTCAAATGCCAACTTTGTCGATCTCGATCATTTTACCCCTTCAGGTGGGTTACTACATTCTCCCCCTTAATAGAATTTGTCCTCGAATTCTTAGATGTGCAGTTGCTCAGATTCACAATATGCTCATCCTTGGTTTGTTTTGATGGAAATCTCTTCTTGGACAATTTCGTCTTGTGGTCTTGGTTATGTGATGTGTTTCTTCGTCGCCTCGCCTTTGATGTCTTCTATTGATTTCTTTGGGTCACCGCAAAAACGTCTGATCCTGAACTTGGTTTTGAATCCCTCTCTTAACTTTTTTGACTTCCCATGGTTCATTCATTCTCAGCTCGTCTCCATAGTCTCTTTGCTTTGTCTACCATTGTTCCTTGAATATCCTCCTCAAGGTCTCCACAATCGTCTTCATATCCCTTCACTTGCCTGCCATTGTCCCTTGAGTTTTCTCTTCCAGGTTGCCACGATCACCTTCATATCTCTTCACTTGAATGATCACTCATCTTCATATATCTTCACTTGCTTGCAACTGCCCTTGAGATAGATCCTCCAGGTTGCCACAATTGTTTCCATACCTCTTGACTTGAATGATGCCTGGATCATCTTCTTACTACTGCTCTTCCAGAAAACTCTCATTTCCCATGATACTATCCTGTCCTTAGATAGATACCATCCTTGCTCCTGATTACTCGAAATCTTTCTCGATCTTCCTTTTTCCCCAAAAACTGATGAAGTCCTTCCCACTGAAATCTTGTTCCTTCCCATTTATCCAGTCCATACCACAGTTCATTTACTCTGATCATCTCTCCTCCCTAGCTTCGTGTTTGGGGTTTTGGCCTCGAACTCTCACTACTTTAAGGTTTTCATCCTTAAAGTTCCGATCAACGAACACACTTACTAGCTGCAACTTAATTGAACACTTTACACGCAAGTTAGTCAACAACTACCCCAACAAATACTAACTATGCAACCTAACCGCAATGATAACAAAACAACCTAGCAATGCTAACCAGCAACCTAACAATTCTAACCAAGCAACCTAGCAATTCTAGATTCCACTATTTAATCCTAGTTCCTAAACCAATAAATCCTAAGGTTGGACGTGACCAGTTCCTAATGCCTTTTGTGACTCTTTTTGACTCGATAAAATATTTGAAAATCGATTAAATCATGAGTTCTGGAAGCATGGACGAAACCATGCTCTGATACCCCCTTTGTAACACCCTCGAACCGTCCTAGACATATGGTCGATCCACCGGCCAACAATCAAACAAGAATATGACCGATAGACCAACCAATACCCAGGGTTAGAGATGAGCCAATCGGCCAGCCAACAATCAAACAAGAACATGACTGGCTGTCCAACCAAGCACCATGGTCCGGAAGAGCTACATTAAGGGCTAGGGACAATCCGGTCAGAGTCATAGAACTTACTCCGCAACCTAGACCAGTTCATCCACTAACTCGTCCCGCTAAATCAAGGCATAAGGCTTTGCAACCCGTACCAAGAGTTAACGGTTCCGTTAGATCAAGGCCTAAGGCTTTTCAACCCGTACCAAGACCTAACGTTGTGTTAGACCGGACTAGTCAAATATCAGAGTACTCATGATGCGCATATAAAACAATTACTTTATTGATTCATGAAATATTCATACACTGAAATAATTCAAGACTGGGCCCGGCCTAATGTCAAATCGAGTCAACTAAACACAAATCAAAATACCGTTTACAAAAGACATGAAAATCTACTCCGGTGGTCCTAACGTCCAGCACCAAGATATCCGATCATCCTTACTAAAGCTACCTGCAAAAAGGACAACGGAGTTGAGTGAGTAACCTAATGTTACTCAGTGAGCTGGCGGGCTCTACCCGCAACCTATAAACTAACCCAGACAACCCAAAATAACAATCAATCTAGCCCTAGCATGCAAACAAAGCTAAGACTAAACAAACAATCCCTAGTTAACCATATATATGCCTGAGGTCATTACTCATGTAGTGTTAGACACTTAAACTATACAAGTATCATTAATTGGTCGACCAACAATCAGACTAGAACATGATCGGCCAATCTATGATAACGCATAGCTTTCAATATACACCACCCTTCATAAGCAATCGCCCAAACAATATAACAACCAACTTTGGGTCTGTACTAACAAAAGAAACACCAAGCCTAATCCGGTACCTAACCCGGAATTGGAACTCAATGTTAGAAACCTGCAAGACAATCAATCACCAATAACAATAATAATACACTAACTAACTACAACTTGATCTAATTCGTTACATCGTATATCGGTGCCACACTTACTCTAGGGTTCCATAACCATTTACTAAACACAACACTCTAACTCGACACTCTAACATGGGCCCTGGTAACTTCGTATCCCTCCTCTACATCGGCAATATCCTATCTCCCTACCACAGAGGCTAGCAGAAGGAACTTTCAACCGACCGCGACCCACAGTCATTCGGGTCACCGCGCGACAGCCCACCGTCATTCGGGTCACTGCCGGACATTACACCGTCGTGTAACACTCAGCCCTAGGCCATGACCCCGTCTATCTGAGTCTTCCCGATCCAGCGAATAAGGGGTTTCCTTGAACCCGCTGAATACAAGGTTGAGGAAATACTAATCACCCCTAAACATTCCTATCATGGGCGGGTTATGCACATGCTGTCGGCACACACTCAACACAAACAAAAAAATCAAGAACCTAACCTAAGGCTAAAGTTCCAGATCCTAGACTCGACTCTATAACACAAACCAATAGTTCCAGTAGTCCAGCCTATATGGCCTAAAACCCTTAGTACTAGCATATAATAAACTAAACAACAATATCATAAATAAACAACGCAACCAGTTAGTCACTCCCTTACCAAGTGCTAACTAACCTCAACCAACAAGATTAATTAAACAAGCAAGCATTTAACTAATCTAACAAGCAATCAACTCAACCAAACTGTTACCCAGATAGTTCGGCCTCCTGCTACGAAACTATCATTAAAGATAACAGGAACCTGCACTCAACCATATCAATAAGCAAGAGTAGAAAACATGATGCATCCTATTCCTAGTCCTAGTCAGGTTATTAACTCAGTCTTAATTCCTTTTCATCTCAGCTTAGCCCGTGCTAAACTGAGTCCAGTTCATTAAAATAACCCTAAGGACTCTATCATGAAATAACGTGAACATTCTACTCTATATGCAACTCGTTTTATCCTAAGTTCCAAGTGGAAATCAAACAAACCAACTCACAAAACTAACCTAAATTCCAAGTGGAATTCAAGCAAGCCAACTCACAGTGTTCTATGCCGATAAGCAGCTGGTTGATCGGAGAGGACTTGGCCAAAACCCGAGATGAACGTCTTCAATGGACAGAACTGGACTGATCTTGACTTGGAAATAACCTCCCGTTACACTTTTCTGGACTGCTCTGGACTCGGACATAACTTTCTTTAGCTTCTGGACAGTTCTTCGGACTTTCGGGCAGAACATTGGCTTCAGAACTTAGACTGATTTGAAATCGTGGAACTAACCTGATCTTGGACAGAACCTCCACTTGGTCATCATAGAATATGACTGGCTTGGATGGATTGATTTGTACAGAGCTTCCGCTTCACAATCGTAGAAAAAGGTCAATTGGACAGAACTTGCCTTCTCGGTGGAGTATCGGTCTTTAGAATCGACCATACTCTTAACTCGACCATTTTCTTTCTCTCTCTTCTTTCTCTCTCACGTTTTTGGAGTGGCTTTGGAAAGGTCTGGATGTGGAGAAATGAGAGGGGGTCGTGGGCTATTTATAGGAGACAACAACCAATCAGCTTCAGGTTGGTGGCAGCCCATGTGTTGCTTCCCATGGCTCCGGACGCATGCACGGCGACACCTCGTGCTCTACATGGCAATCAGCATGGACATGACTCATGCAGGGCACCACCATTCCTCCCAGATGTCAGTCTGCATGACTGAAATTCATGCAGGGCGCCACACCAGTTCCACATGGCTGGCCGCATGCTTCGGTTCCATGCACGACGACACCTCCTTCTACGACATGTGAAGCTACATTTCAGGCTTCCATGCACACCGTCACCTCCTTCTAGTGTAGACAAATAGCTCATCAGATGGCTGACACCACGTCCTGATCCCATGAAAGAAGACACCTCTTGCTTCTCGGTCTATTCGCCCAATTTTGACCCTTCCGGCATATTTTTGACCCGCGATCAATCCCGAATATTTTTCCGCTCCCGTTCTGATGCTTTGATTATTCCTAATAAACTCCAAAGGAATCCTGACCTTGATGAAAAATATTTCCCAAGCCTCTGGCTTCCCCGAAGAATCCCATAATACCGAAATTAGGGTTTTGCCTGATTTCGGGTTTTCCTGTCGTGCTTCGATCCCGTCATGCTTACTTCCCGTCCTGCTTAGTTCCCGTCCTGCTTAATTCCCGTCCTGCTTAAATCCCCTCCTGCTTAAATCCCGTCCTGCTTAAATCCCGTCCTGCTTCTGATGTTCAAAATAATATTTTACTAATATGGGAATTTTCTGAAAACGTCATGCTTCGGAAACGTCGTGCTTCTAAACGTCGAGCTTCTAAAACGTCGTGCTTCAAAAATGTGATGCTTCCAAAATGTCCGACTGATCAATCTAAGAAATTGTCTAACATGGTAGAGTAGCTTATTTTGACTCATGGTTCACTCAAAATCCATTCTTCGACCATCTCGTACTTCAAACTTTCCCGATCGATCTTTATCGCTCGTGACTCGACGTCAGGTTGATGCTCGACAACTCTTCCATTTTCTCTGAACCATGCTAAGTTTTATATGACCAAAACTCAACATTCCTCATAAAACTTTGATCCCCAAAAGCTTGGCTTCAAATTCTAACTTTGTCAATCTCGATCATTTTACCCCTTCAGGCGGGTTACTACATGCTCGCTTTGTGAAAAAGAGATAATACGCAGAAAAAGGGAACGTGAAAAATCAAAGTCAAGTCACGGTTGACCACGAAGGAATGGTCTGCGTAGTGAGCCATCAAGAAGAGTTTGTCTTATGACCTCAAACGTATCCCCGACCATCAACACGGCGTAATGACTAGAGGACTCAATCATCCAACTCATCAGACATAGAAGTTGGCCAAGCAAGACGTCCAGCTCGTCAAACGAACAAATTAAACCACAAGAACCAACCAACTCGCCCATTTGGTGAGTCTCGGGCCGACCAACTCGCCTGTTCGACGAGTTGGACTAATCTAACTCACCGAATGGCCGAGTTGGATAGCATGGGCCAACCAACTTGCCCGTTCGGCAAGGTGGATAACATGGGCCGACCAACTCGCCCGTTCGGCGAGTCGTGGACTGACCAACTCGCCCGTTCAGCAAGTTGGGTCGAACATAACAACCAACTCGCCCGTTCGGCAAGTTGGACAAAGCCAACTTGCGGCGAGTGGTATCAAACAAGATAAACCAACTCGCCCGTTTGGCGAGTTGGATCAATCAATCTATTTTCATCTCATCCTCGTAACTCCCTCTTTCGAAGCTTGATCGAACTTATCTTTGTTTTGTCTTGATCGAGGTTGATATTGGAACTTTACCGAAAGAACTCGTAACCCTCATGTAAAGATTGGATCAATTGTGTGAGACGATAACGATTAACTAAACATCTGGATTTGCATGCCCGATATGAAAGATAATAACTCTCGAACGACATCGCTTCAGGAATACTCTTTCGATAAAATCGCAAAAACGCTTAAGTCGAAGAATGGCCTGAGAAAGACTAAAACTCGACTAAAGGCCCACTAGCGATTTTATTTGAAATCGAGCCCAATCTTTATGACGGTTTATCTTTTATTTTGAAGGAAGGGATAAATGTTAAGTTTGGAAGATAAATGTCAAGATCGAAAGATAAATGTTAAGTTTCCAAAGATAATCATGAAGACCGAGGGAAAAAATGTATATATCCGTGAAGCGATAATTTTGACAAGGACATAATGAGAAAGAGAAAACTGCCTCTGGAGGAGTATATAAGGACTTCGAGGGTGAGGATGCAAGGGAGACACGAAGATTCTTACTCAGAGGAAATATATCACTTGGAGAAATTAGGCATATTTCCGTTTTATTGTTATCGAGTTGTAACTCAACTAGGTTATTCATGTCTTACAAGGTTAGAACTATGAACTTCCCGACGACTCTTTCTGCTAAGGCTTTACCTGTTGTAACGCTCAAACCACAGATTCAAAATAAGATCATATTTGTTCTCTTTCTATCTTTACTGATTCATCGTTATATTGTTATTCTTACTGTCTGGTTGCTTAACGTTTTTGGCTTAGCAGAAATCCGAGATCTCTGGAAAAACTAGGTTTATCTTGTCTTCCTAAATCAACGGAAATCGACAGTGCGAATTTTGATTCCCACATGTTTCAAATATGATTACACGTTTATTATATTATCCATTAAATGAGGAAAAAATACCTAAGAATTCCATTATATAAATTAAATGTCTATACTTTCAAATAACACAATGCTAAACAATTATCCATTTAATGATAATTTTAGAGCGAAATAGTGGAATAGACACATTGGGTGAAAATATGATAAAGTAACCATGTAATAAAATAAATTTTAGGTGTAAAGGTTTTACATCAAAGGAGCTGAAATTCTTGTTCAAGTGCGTGATTCAAAACCTGATAAATTATATTATTATTTATTTATAATCAAATAATATAGAACAATCAAGTCCTATTAATAGCATGAAATACAGCATAATAACTATTGTGTTATAGATAGAACAAAGAAACTGTAAATTGTTTACCTTTTCCGATCATTTTAAAACCCGCCGTTAGTAAATTAGAAGATGTATATGCGGGCAAGATGAGATGTCGTTATTGGTACAAAAGGTTGAGGTGAAGAAAAATGGAAAGGAGATGAGGAGACATCATGACGGAGGTGGAGGAAAAAGTTGATGGTGGAAAAAAGGTGAATGAGAAAAAGTGATGGTGATGATATAATAGAGAATGATAGGGGCTGGAAGGGAAGAAAAGACTATAGGAGTTGAATATATAATAGAGTGTGATGAAAGGTGGCGGAAAAGACTATGACAACAATGAAAAAAATGGAGATGGAAGAAGAGGAAGAGGAGATGATTTTGGTACAAGAGATGAAAGAGAAGAAGAGGCGGTAAAAAGAGGTAAGGAGAAAAAAAGAAGAAAGTAGAGAATGCTATACTTCTTCCATTTGAGAATTCGGTCAAAAACGCACAAACTTTGCACGAATTGCCAAAAGAAACTTGGACACGATCCTGGCCAAACAAAACATGTACTTTTATTGACTTTATTAATTTATTACAAAACTTTCGATTGATTCGCCAATTAATCACACCGTTAACGAGCAGTTAAGACGTTGTTAACACGACGTTAAATGTTGCTATTAACTAATACAGCGTCGTTTAGTCCATCTGTTTTGTTGAAGTCAAAATCGCAAGACGACATCGTTTTCTTTGTTTCGTTTAATTAAAAAAGATTGTATGATAGAGTTGAACTCGCGTAGTCGTGCCTAATTAGGGGTTTTTTGCCACTGAGCTAGTGGACTTCTCGGAATATTACCATACATGTTATCTTATATTGATAAAAACAATGTGGATGATTAAATTAATAAAAATTGTAACCCTAATTTCTCAGAACCTCAAATCGATTTGGGAAAAGTTTCTCTCTCAAAATTCTAAGGCGATGGCAAGGACGAAGTGGACAAACAGTGGAAGGGTGATCGGTGTCAGAGAAGGGAGGAGAAGGTGGTGGTGGGAGTGAAGAAGTGGTTTTTGTTATATGTTAAATAGAACTGTGTTCGTCAATACAATGTAAAGTCCACTAGCTCAGTGGCAAAACCCCTCCTACTAAACTATGATTGCTCGGGTTCGAGTTGCGACAGAATCACCACTTTTTTAATAAGAAATTTACCTAAAACGACGTCGTTTCATTCATTTGTCTTTAATCATACAAAATGATGAAACGACGTCGTATTACTTAACGTCGACTTAAGGACGTCTAAATTATCTGTTAATTGGGTTAACGGTGTGTTTAATTGGTGAATCAATCGAAAGTTTTGTAATACTAACAAAGTTAATAAAAGTACAAATTTCTTTTGGCCAGCCAGTATGTTGAGATTTCTTTTGGCAATTCGTGCTTTTTTGGCCGAATTCTCCATTTATAATACATGATGTTGTAGATGATTCCTTTGTTCTAAATAATATGACATTTTCAATTTGGTATATGAAATTTAGTAACTGTTAATGTTATATGACCAACGATATTATAGATTTGTTAAATTGTGGTTAGATAAATAATTACTGATATTATAATTTAAAAATATAAAAAATAAATATTTTTGTAATCTACGTGTACAGTCATAAAACGTCATGTATTAAAAACGAAGGAAATATATGAACTGTTGTATTATTGTCTGGAATAATTTAACATGCAATGATATCCAAAAATAAAGGGAAATTGTCAAAAATATCATTTTCTTTGTACCACTTTTTAAAAATACGTTAATCACTTTTATTCTTGTTTTTTAGAAAGGAAAAAACACAATTATAACCCTTGGGTTAATTAATCTAAGACTTAGGGTTTAGAGTTAAAGGGTGGTGTAGGGTGGAGGTAGGGTTTAGGAATGTAATAAGATTCTAATTAATTTCAAAAATTTGCCTCTTAAAAAAGTGTTATTTTTGAAAATGTCTCTTTAATGAAGGTAAAAATGAAAAGTGGTACAACAAAAGTGGTGAACTTGAAATTCTTCCAAACATAAACTTAATGATATATTAAATGTAATACAAGATCATTCTAAAAATGACATGAGGAAACAGCCTACACTTTACAAATTTTACTTAACTATATAATATATGATGTGTTTATAGTATTAAAATTCATTGTTGGTGAATTCACAAAGAATTAAGGGAAATTTTCAATTATACCACAAGTTAAGTTATTTTTTAAATATTTATAGAACATTTATAAACTCAACCCCAACCCCTTAATGCTAAACGCTAAACAATAATCACTAAAGCCTAAATCCAAATGTTACTATATTTTTTGATTAGTGGTATTTTTGAAATGTGATACTTAAATTGTGGTATTTCTAGCAATTTTTCAAGAATTGGTAAATTCACATGTAAATTGATGCTATATATTTCATTCAACACAATTTATAAAATATGTGTTCTTATGAATTATATGAAACATATATATATATATATATATATATATATATATATAAACCAACGTTTTAATTTTTGAAAATAAAGAATTCATCAGCACTATATAAAGAGTTTCTATACAAGTAGTAAGTAATGTAAAATAAAACTATAGGATGCTTGTTAAGAAAATTTATATATTTAAAAAAAATATGTCCGTTTGATTATTATTTTTTAAATATGGCATATATATATATGTTGTTCTATACAATTTCTTGACTTAATTATATTAATACATAAAAGTTACACATGAAATAATTATTGAGACGTGGGAAAGGCGAAAAAGGTGAAAAGAAGAAAAACGATGAAAAATAAATAGGTAAACGGTTTAAATTGCTTAGGAGTAGTTACTGTAGTATTATATAAGATATAAATTATATTCTAACCATGGTCTTCTTGATTATAATTTTTAATGGTTATAACATACATTTTACATAATTAAATGACAGATAAATTCATTAAAATGTGTTATGTTGTCACATTATTGTCACTTATTAGTTTTAGTTGGATTCACTATAATCTAATATAATATTTCATGTTTTAAGATATTTTATATTATTTAATTATTTTATATTTTAATAAATTTTAGGAGGTGTTCAAAGAAAATTTTATAGCAAAGTTTTAAATAAGTATCTCACAAAGTAAATTAATATAATTAACTGAAAAACTGGAAAACTACAAAAACATTTATACCATATTTTCCCAAATACTTCAAACTTCACATGTTATTGAATTAATAACTTATAATTTTAAAAAATAAAAATAATAAACAAAAATTTAAATACTAATATTTTTGTTTTTGATAAACTTCCTCAGTTTCTCAGGGTTGATGTTGTTCTAACAATTGTATAATGTTTTCCCTGTTAAATTAAATGTCACCATGGATTGGTTCTTTAGTTTTTAAAACAACATATCTAGTAGATTATGGTGTAAATATCTCAAATGTATCAAAAATTCTAAAATAAAGTCAAATACCAAAAGTTAGCTTACAGTTAAGATATATTAAATTTAAAAATTTAATTAAAATGTGTCAAAATAATATGTATTGTGTTAAGGGGAATTATTTATATTTGTAAATCCTAAAACATGTGTTTATAAACATACTAGGGCTGGCCCGCCCTACGGGCGGGTTATACTTTACAAATAATATTAATTTATTATTTTTGTATGGTTTTGGGGTTTGTATTATAGTTTTGTATTGCAAAAATGTGTATGATGTGTTTTTTGTATTGTAAAAAAATTAGAAGAGGTGAGATTATACGTAATATGTTTTAATTTGGTTTGTTTATGGATAGTTTGTATATATATATTTTTTATTTTATTACATAGAATTTATGAAAATAAGATATGATAATAATATATAGACATTAAATATATTATTATAAACTGGAAACATGTAGTTTAAAAAAATAGCAATAGTTCTAATAATTCTAACCAAATTATAGGTTAGGACCTGAACCTGTAAAAGTTAAACCAAAGTAAATATAAAGTAAATATAGACCGAGTAAATGAAGAAGTAGGTGTTGTGGTTGAGCTTGGAGTTAACATGTAAAAGTAAAACCAAAGGTATGTGATGGGCCTCTGAACGTATCTTTACTGTAAGCTATCAATTTTTATTTTATAAGTATTTATAGATCATACAAAATGTTGCAGACACCTTATCATAAATGTTACTATGTTCATTATGGTGTGTATTTAACCTGCTCACGTCCGTTTCAACGCAACTTTTAAACAAAGAGCGTGTGGTTATTCGCCCTCTTTTTGCCCACTGGATCACCTGCAAAACAGGGTAAATAAAAAGTCGTTAGTGCAACCAAATAAAAAGAGAGAGAGAAAAACAGAGTGGGCTAAAAACATAGACAGGTTGTTAAAATTGAACAGAACACCTTAAATTGGCTCAAGCTTCAGCTGTAATGTTGGCTCAGAACCTGAAAACATAAAAAGGTATTATTATTAGAATGAAGATTGGTTCTTAAGTTTCTCATAAAAGAATTTGGCTCTAAATCTCTCTTCTAACTGTTGTTTGCTCTGTTGTTGAACATCTCCAAAACCCATCTAGACAATGCTTTACAGATCATTTTCCCAGGATCCATGTGTCTAAAAATCTAAACAGAAACACAAAAAAGATTTGAGCACATCGGGGTTCAATACATCTCCAGAATCTATGACATAAACTACTATTTACCTTGGCTTGAACAAATCCATCACTCGAGGGGAATTGCGTGGCTGAGAATCTAACATATTTTATTTTACCTCTGTGGACAAAGCAGATGGGCTAAACTCCATCCTTGGATTTATAGTAGCCAGCTTCATGGAAAGGGCTGAAGAAAAACAAACCAAATGTTTCAGATCTTAGAAAGAATTTAAATCAAATTACAATCCAATCTAATGAAGAGTTTATACAAACGGGTTGGGCTGTTGTTTCTAATAACCCAAATAAAGAAGTTCAAAGCCCATCCATTTAATTGTAATACACAAACATAATTGAAACAAACACAAAGAAACACATTATGAAGAGGACACATGTTCACCTGGAAGACTCACATGGACACGTGGCGCATTCTTGTTAAACGACTTTATGACGTGGCGCTAATGTGGAGGGGCTCAGGAGAGAGTAAACACTCTTATATATATAAAGATATGTTCCGTATGTTTTATATTAGTTGGTGTTTTAAGTTTTTTCACAACTATTAAGAAACTATTAATTTTTCTTCATTTGCATTAATTAAATCTAATACAACCAATAAAAATATTCTTTTTTGTCAAATACTCATTTAACTATATCAAGTTATGGTCATACGAGCCGATTTTCTAAGGTGCACATCTGTCTATTTGTGTCTAATATATATGGGAAAAGGTACGACCTCTAGTCTTTGTCTCTTTCGCTATTGAGTCCGCCCGGTCATTTCTACTCCGAGGAATATGAATAAAGCTCACATCGTAAAATCTTCCTGTAGTCTCTAGAAAAACTCAACTTCGACGCGAATGATGACCAGTCCATCGGATTAGTCGTCATCCACTAGGTCCGAACAGTACGTCTCACGGATCAAGGTTATCCTATTGTCTCTTATGCATGAAGATGCCCATAGTAAATTTTCCATCTCAACATGTAAGACTAAGAGGCTTCTATCACACTTCCATAATCTGAAAATTTAGTACCCATTTGATCCTTAAAATTCCATCCTATGCCATTGACTATGCCATTCTCAATCCAATAATCATCAATAAAAATCATTCAATAAAATAAAATTAGTCAAAAATTACTAAAAAACATTAAAACCCTACTCCTTAGATTATAAACCCTAAACAATAATTGCTAAACTTTAAACCCATATGTTAAATTATGTTTGATTGAACATATTTTTGAAAAGTAGTAGGCAGAGAAGAATTCTAATTCTACCACAAACTTAATATCACTTTTCAAACTGAAATCTAAAGATAATCATTTCATAAATATCTTAAATTTATAATAAAAAAACCTAAATTAACCTTCTTAAATCATTTATAAGTTTATAAACCCAATCATGCTCCTTAAATGCTAACCAGTAAACAATTATCACTAAACCCTAAATTTAAAATTAATGTATATTTTGAATATAAAAATTATTGCCAGCTTATGGTATTTCAAACAAACTTTCTAAATAATTATTTTTCTGTTAATGATTTATCATGTGGCTAGTTAAAAAGCAGACAAGATAGGAAAAATATTTCTGGAACATGATTAGGTGTCATAGTGGCGGATGTGGAATATTTTTAATTGCGAGCACAATATTATAAATGGTAAAGTACTATAAATATATTATGTCTTTAAATAAAATATTAGTTATTATACTTTTTGTTAGCCATTTTTTCCCACAAAAAGATACTTATATGGTTTTTAGAAAAAAAACATAATACACATTAATCTATAAATTAAATAAGTATATTGAAGTAGTTTGTAAAAAGGAAAAGAAAAATTAATATCTTATGAAATGTAACAAAAGAAATTAAATACACAAACAAAAGAGCTACAAATTACGTAGTAAAAAAATACTTTTGCTTTTGTTATGGGACCCGCAGAGAACTAAATAACAGTAACGAAAAGTTTTATTGACATATATTGAAAAAAAAAAAGATTAAAATCTTATGTTTCAAATAAAAAAATAAAATCTTCAATAAATGGGACATCGACCCCTTCACAGGAAGAGAAGCGGGGAAATGTTAAAGCCAATGAGCTGTTTGGACAATTAATAACTTTTTTAAACGCCCTATGTAATTATACGGGTGCACGTGACCACGTACTCATGAACGTGGATCCGCCCCCGGTGTTCAATACATGTTCATCGTAAGATTATTTTAGAACCAGATGTAATCTGCCAACTGATTTATGATTTTCTGAGTTTTCTTGTCACCGTTGGAAAAAAACTATATGATAAACATTAGATATTTCAGTGGACCAGGGAATATCAACATCTTCATATAAGATAATCAAACACGTTACCACTTCTACAATAATCAAAAGCCAACGTAACTAACCACTACAGAAGGAATTGGTTTTATGTTCACATGGTCTAACTGGACTGAACTGGCAAAGACCTTGATTAACTGCCACTGTAAAATCTTCAATGTTCTAAAAATCGGCAGACACTGGATAGACATTTTATAGAGGATTGTAGAGAATTATCGTTTAGACGAGCGTCTAGGATAATTTTATAAATATTTAGACAGATTTTTTTTAAATCAGTTTGAAAAACTCATTTTTTCATATCCGCTTTGGCGACTAGATGGACGCTTAACCACCGACTATACCAATTTTTAGAATACTTATTCAAGGGTTTGAAATATTATAAACCATAATAAAAAATTGATAACTATTAAATGCACTAGTTGATATGTATTAACCCTTATTTTTCAACGATTGTTATTTTTTCACTTTCAATAATGTATATTATTCTTTAAAGAAAAAGAAAAAAAAACGTCTATGAATTCAAATAAATTTAAATAACTAAATAAATAAAGCTATATGCACTTGTACACATGCATCAAAATATGGTGCGTCAGAGCGTTAGCACAGAGAAAAATATCCATAAATTTTGATTCGATTTGTTAACCATTCCGTTTCGAATAAAAAAAATCAAATATCTATACCTCTAGAAGCAAAAAAATACTAATATGCAATATCTGTAAGAAACGAAAAAATCATAAGTAGAGATAAGAATATCCATTTTGATACGTTATATACATATACATAATGAAAATATTATACTTTATGTATATTTTACAATATTTTTATTTTTTAAATTTATTATATTAGTTATTAAAATTCTAAAAAGTATTTTTTTGTAATCAAATATTACTATTATATAATTTTTTATTATTTATTTATTTTTAATTTAATTTTATTTGTATAGAACGAATTGGATATCCGGCCAAAATATAAAATTTATGAATATTCGAAATACCGAATATCTGAATAACTATTAATCAAATCAGATATGATAATTGATTATTTAGACGAAATAGATCGGATCAATGAATACCTACAAAAAGCTGGATATACGATCAGTGCCAACCAACCCCTACAATGAGTATAATATTCCACGACCAATGTACTAAAGTTTTCTTTATTTAAATAACCAATATGAAACATATTGTTTTAAGGGGGATTGCCAAATATGACTTAAAACTTGATTTTAAATGCAAAAGTATATACCAACTCAAATCAAATGCAAAAGTAACTCAAAAGCCTAGTGAAATTACAAATATCCCCTCATGACTAAACAAAAAACAATATTGTAGTTTACTATTATAACTTTGCGAGTGGGAAAACCTCCCTGAAAGTTTTCTCATGGTGTACATCTTAAAAATAATTTATAAATTTTATAAAAATATTTTGATTAGTAAAAAATCCTAATACTGTAATTATAGATATTTATAAATGATGTAAATTTTGATTTTCTAAAATTTAATAGTTTTCAACATAGATGAGTGAATGTAGGTTAGTCATGATATTTTTTGGTTTAGGGTTTGGTAACTATGTTATATTATTGTATGTGTTTTTAGGGTTAGATTATGGTATCTTATTTTTTTTTCAAAAACTAAATTTAACATATATGTGTTTAGTTTTGTATATATTAAATACTTTATAAGTTTATTTTATGTTTAATAAAGTTTATGTATGTGATTTAGTAATATTTTTGATTTTGGAGTTTTGAAAGATTTAAATTTTCGAAGATATAATGCACTAGAAGACTTACTGAAAGACTTAACTACCATTTCCCGATTAAAATTTTAGAAGAATTTAGGTTTACCGTCTATGGTTAAGTCTTCCAGTAAATCTTCCATAAGTCTTCCGGTGGAAGTCTTAAGTCTTCCGTAAGATCTAGTGTATTAGATTTTAAAAATAATTTAATAATTTTGTAAAAAATATTTTGGTTGGGAAAAATCATAATCATCTAATTATAGACATTTTAAGGTGATGATTGTTTTAGTAGTTCTTAGTTTTAGTTTTTGGTTTTTAGATTTTTGATTTTGGTTTTTGATTTTGGTTGTTGATTTTTCTGGTTTTTGTTTTTGATTTTCAGCTTTTGGTTTTGGTTTTAGGTTTTTGGATTTTTACTTTTTTTTTCTGTATATTTTGAAAATAATATATTACTCTAAATAATACAAAAATGTCAAAAAATATTGTGATTATTATTTAAAAATAAAATACAGTAACATTTTTAATTATTATATTTTTATAAAAATATCATCAGTAAAATCTAAATCATAAAATATATATAACTTAAAAATATTTAAAATTATTTAAAAATCTGAACCTATTTAAGAAATTTTCTTACATAAATTATTTTTAGGAAAAATTTCAAGTTTATCACTTTTGTTATACCACTTTTTATTTTTACCTTCATTAAAGAGACATTTTTAAAAATATCATTTTTATAAGATGCAAATTTTTAATAGATTAATTAGAATCATAAATTTTACATTCCTAACCCCTACCGCACCCTACTCCACCCCTAAACTCCACCCCTAAACTCTAAACCCTAAGTTTTAGATTAATTAACCCAAGGGTTATACGTGTGTTTTTTCCTCTTAAAAAATAAGGTTAAAAATGATTAAGATAAAGAAAAGTGGTACAATGAAAATGTATTTTTGACAATTTCCCTAATTTTTAACTAATAAAATTTTAAGAAATATTTTAAAATTTATTTTTATCATTAATTAATGCATTAAAAATGTAAAAATATATCTTTTGAAACGATTTTTTTTAAAACATAGATCTTTTCGGAACGGAGAGAATAGTTTTTTAAAAATTTAAATAATAAATTTATTTATGAATATTATAAAATAATAATACATTTACTTTAGAATATATACACATAATGTTGATACATTTGTTTTTCTTTTTAATGGTCTAAACATAATGTTGATACATGTTATATTAATATTAACAAAAAGTTAAGAATATATATATGAAAAGCTACTTGCTCTTCTAAAAAACTGAAAAACATGGATTTTAGTTTTTCACTTAAAAATTGATATAAATTGTAAAAACTGGTTTTCCTAGTTTATAGGAAAACTCTTTGGTCAAAATCATGATTGATTATAAAAAGAGTTTCCGCTTCCCTTAGATTTAGGGAATCAATTCTTTAGGAATCATGATTGGCTAATAAACTATTTTTTGAAAATCAAAAACCAAAAACTAATGTAGATTCTACTAAACAATCGACTTTTAAATGATATAAATTTAGATTTTAAAGTTTATTTAAGTTTTATGAAGTGTTTGTTCTTAATTAGTTAGTTATTTTGAGTTTAGAGTATAGATGTCTTAAGTATTCCAGTAAATAATGCACTAGAAAATTTAGGGTCTAGAAGACTTTTAGGTAAGTCTTCGAGGATGTATTCTATTAGAGGACTTACTTGAAAGTCTTCTGAATCGAAAATATTTAATTTTATTAGAATTTTTGTCTTTTATATAAAGAAAAAATTACTATCTCTTTTCTCTCAAATGGCTGCAAGAAAATGTAATTTTTTTTCATTCTAAAATTCTTCAAACTCTCTCTAATTTGTTTGAACATAAAAAATCAAACTGTATATTAATTACTCATTTTTATCTCATGTCTTTCTCACTGATTTATTTTGTTTGGATATGCAGGTTTTTCAGATTTAAGACGACTTGGAAGATTTTCATGGAAGTCTTCTCGTAAATCTTCTAACAAATAATGTACTAGAAGACTTCTAACGGAGTCTTCTAACAGAGTCTTCTCTCATCTTATGGAGTTCGAACTTGTTTTTGTAGAGGAATGATCTATAATAATTTTGTTTATGGTCGTTTTGTGATTTGTAAGTGTACTCTTTTAATTTGAATTCTTTTGAAAATTTATAGAAATATTAATGAAAAAATTTGTAAATATATTCATGTCTACAATATTATCTTGCCAAAAGTACTTAACATTGTTAAAGTTCTTGATACAAATTAAATAGCAAAACTCAATAACACAAAAATTAGTCAAATTTACTACGGTTAAGGGAGAATATTTCTCAAGAAAAGTTAGTCAAATTCACCAAATATCAAATGTTACATAAATACTTAAATATATTCTAACCATCAAATTCTATACTATAGAATCCGGATTTGCTAATGCAATTTTCTCCAAACATGAAAGCAGCCGCTCATACCCATATTTTGGTTGACATATATATTTTCAGCATTCAAAATTAGAGAACATTAGCAAATAAAAAAATCAAGGTAAAAAAATTAATCGAGAAAACTTCTAGGGAAATCTTCTATCATTAGCTAGAAACATTAATAACATATTTGATAACCTCTAAATTATCACCAATAAAGTTATGAATTTCATTCACGATCACAAATATTGTCTATAACACATGAATTAAAAATAAAATTTTAAAAAACCATTTTAAATTTGAAGAAAATGAAGGTTTATTATACATTATCGTAGAAGACTTTGGTGAAAATCGTCCAAGAAAAGACATTCGTGAAAGTCTTCCATGGAAGTCTTCCCAAAAGACTTTCCTGGAAGTCTTCCATTCAGGTCATTTATGCAATTGAAAATTTTCAAAGGAAGATTTTCGTGGAAGTCTTCGAACTTTTCTTTGTTGACAAAAATTAGGAGAAGTATTTCCGGATAAACAAGTTAGTTTTGCAATTGACCAATCTGTGTCAGAAATTTGATTTTTTCTAAAAGACTTACCAGTAAGTCTTCTCAAATTTTACATTAAGTCTGTTTACGGTCTGTGGAAGTTTGCGTAGGTTACTTTTGCAATTGACTATATTTGAATTTTTTTAGAAGACTTTCAAGGAACTAAAAGTCTTATTTCGTTACCGTATGTTTGACCAGAATCATAGGATAAAAAGCTGAAAGACTTACATGGAAGTCTTCAAATTCAAATTAAATGTTCAAGTATGAATTTTCAATTGCAAAAGTAACCTACGCAAACTTCCACGAATTGTAAGAAGACTTAATTAAAAGTTGAGAAGACTTCCGTGGAAGTATTTCATTGGAAGACTTACCAGTAAGTCTTCTGGAAAAAGTCAAATTTCTGACACATATCGGTCAATTGCAAAACTAATCTGTTTATCTGAGAAGACTTCTACGGAAGTCGTCCTAATTTGTTTTTGTCAACAAACAAATGTTGGAAGACTTCCACGAAAGTCTTCTCTAAAAACACACAGAAAGTCAATTGCAAAACTAACATATGCTTTGACCGACTGATCTCACAAAAAATCTGGGTAAACTATTCGATTCATATCTTAAACCACTGAGAAAACTTGCTTAGTTGTCCAAGCACACAAAATTTCACCAAGAGAGCTACTCAATCGTTAATGACGAGGAATCATAAGCTTGAATGGCTATATGAACCTTAAAAACTTTAGAATCAAATACCTTAAGTTTTTTGGATGAATATAAAGAGAAATTGAGAGAGATGTAGTTTTTGTGGATAAGATATGAGATAGAATGAGTGGAAATCGATTTTTTGATGCATTACAAGTTTCATATTGGTTGTTCATGATTGTTGGGTGAATTAATGACAATGACATTTTCGTGAATAATTGATAAAGATGAGGATGATTGAGTAAAACACAATTTTTAAAGACTTATTTGAAGTTTTCTAGTGGCATTTTCGTGAATAATGAGAACTTTTGGAGTGAATATGACAAATCAGAATTCCAAAAAGTTAATTTTGTATTTAACTTCAAGTTTTGAGCCAATTTTGCAAAATTCTCTTATCTTAATTTGATATATTTTTTTAAAATACTGTTGACTGCACTTCAGTCAATAAATAAATATAAAATATATTAAGTGGGAACAGCACGTCTTCTTCGTAAAGTTTTTCTTTTGTTAATCTAGAAATATTTTAAGGCTATGGAAAAATACAAACTAATCTTCAGTTAAAACAGAACTAATCTATTAATTTTCTAAACTCTCTCGGACGATCGTATGTAAAGATTCGCATTGTGTGGCGCATCATCTTCGTTATATATGAGGTAAAAATGCAAACTCTCTTCACCCATCTAGGAAACACATAGAAGCTACCTAACAAAGAGAGATCTAGAGAGAGAGAGAAAAAAAAAGAGAGGGAGTAAATGACATTACAAGAGGAAGGAGATGATTACACAAAAGATGGAACTGTTGATCTTCGAGGCAATCCTGTCCGAAGATCCCAGAGAGGTCGCTGGAAAGCTTGTTCCTTCGTCGTCGGTATTTATTCCTCTTATTTCTTTCTTTTTTTGAAAGAACCTCTTATCTTAGTAACTGTTTTTTCAACTTCTCTCTTTTAGTAACAGTTTTTTTCCCTATAATGTTGACAGTTAAAATTGTTTCTAATCCATATCTGAAGTTCGAAAATGTGTGTGTGCTAAAGTTGTGTTGACGAAGAAAAATATTATGTACGTGAAAAGTAATACTAATTCATGTCTCTAGTTTTCTTATCTTCACATTTGACGTAAAATTGTATCGATAGTGCTCGTGTAAATTACTAGGTGAAATAATATATACTATTTGTTTACACTTTTTCCATTTCATAATTTATTACCTAGTCATAGTAGTAATTCATGTTAATTTTATAACAAGTGTACGAGGCATTTGAGAGGATGGCTTACTACGGGATATCTGGCAACCTAGTGATTTACATGACAACCAAATTGCACCAAGGCACGGTCAAGTCGTCGAACAATGTAACCAATTGGGTTGGGACTATCTTTCTCACTCCCATCTTGGGTGCTTACGTCGCGGACGCTCATCTCGGTCGTTACGTCACTTTCGTAATCTCTTCCGCTATCTACTTTTTGGTATGTAATCTTCTGTTCTCTACCCAATACAAAAAGCTAAACTAATATATCTATGTGGTGCAGTGTTATTTTAATCTGTTCTATTGCTGTCCAAATTTTCAAAAACATGCTGTACTTTGGATTCTGAAACATAAAATCTTTATAAGCGGGGGGAAAAAACAGAAAATGAATTAAAAATGTTAACCTAACAAATTAGTTGTGACCACGTGAATGATGTGGTATACTTAAAGACGTGAACCATGAATTTGATTTTAGTATGATCTTTAACTGTAAAAAAATAAGCGATCATCATGGGATATATAGTGGTTGGAGAGTCTAAAAATGGTTTAACTTTGACTTTTGCTACGTTTGACAAAGATTAAAGCACTGAAATTAAATAACCGGTTTACTCATATTTCTTTTTAATTACAGGGGATGTTGTTGTTAACGTTATCAGTATCTATACCGGGAATGAAACCACCTGAATGTTCTACAGCTAATGCTGAAGACTGCGAAAAGGCTTCGGTTCTACAGTTAGCGCTTTTCTTTGGAGCATTATACATACTAGCGATTGGTACAGGAGGCACCAAAGCGAACATTTCTACAATAGGAGCTGATCAATTCGACGAGTCGGACCCAAAGGAAAAGATACAAAAATTCTCATTTTTCAATTGGTGGATGTTTAGTATTTTCTTTGGTACTCTATTTGCCAATACTATTCTTGTCTATGTTCAAGATAATGTAGGCTGGGGCTGGGGTTTTGGGCTTCCAACTCTAGGACTTGCTATTTCCATTTCTGTGTTTTTGTTCGGCACTCCTTTTTACCGCCATAAACTACCCATGGGAAGCCCTTTCTTGAAGATGACTCGAGCCATTGTGGCTTCACTTCGCAAAGCTAGAGCACCGATGACACATGACCCCACACGCTTTCACGAACTGCCTTCACTAGAATACGAGCGGAATGGCACCTTTCCGATTCACTCCACTCAAAGTTTAAGGTAATGATTCCCAGTATATCCTAACTTTATAATAATATACAATCAGAGTTAGTACTGAGTATAGTATAGCAAGATGAAATATTGTCTTTGCTTCTAAATTTGTAGAAGAATATACATAAATATATGGTCTCCAAATTGTTAAACCAAAGATTTTATTAGGTTCTTACAAAATTGTCTAGATTCCTCATCATCTTGTATGAACGTAAGCCCGCCTATGTGAATAGACAGTCAAGAGTAACCCCACAAAATACTTGGGAGATCGATGATGCCAACCCTCCTAAACACTCAAGTAGGTACACGATAATTAAGACAAATATTGTACATAAAACATGTCTGAACATGATAAGCCAAAAAATAGTTCGCACCTATGGACGCCTTTTCCGTAACACATTGGAGACATGGGAAACAGCAAGAGAACTCTCCGGGTCAAACTGGACAACATTCATGCCATCGAGCTCAGCCTTGGAAATCCTGAATAGATTTCTCAACATCAAGCTAAATCCTCTTCCAGACTAAGCATACTCCTAAGCATCAGTTCATTGATCATGTCGACCCACCAAGTAGCTATGGGCACATTCTCTGGGATAGCCTTCGAATCAGCCAGAGCTTGCTTGACCGTGTTGAACCGGACTCGATACTTCTTGGCAAATAGCGTTCGTCTCAGCTTCACACATCTCCATTGCCTTAGAAATGTTCAACTGATGGATCATCTCCTTGTGGGACTTCAACTCTAGCTCGAATTGGTCCTGGCATTCATAACTCTGGTTGGGCATCTCCAAGAAAATACCTAAGCTTGGCTTCTCTAAGCTCGGCCGAAGCTTCATACCTCACCAAAGAGTCCAACACGCTTTTCAGTTGAGCAAGGAGGGCAGCACCTGAGGACTCCTGTTACCTAAGGTGATCTTCTCGATCTTTAACCTGACCTTCAACCCTTCTGAATTGTCTCTCCGTCTCTGACAGGCGATGCATCAACTCTTGGTATCTGTCCGGTTCTATCCTCAGCGCAATATACTTGCGTGTGGCTCAACGCTCCTAGACCGAAATCTTCTCCCTCTAGGTAAGAAGCACACGACCGTAGTAGGAGCAAAGACTGTTTACCATGCTGATATGCTAAAAACATCAAGAAGATAAGTAATTAAAACAATAAAAGTCTAAGTAACAAATATATATATATATATATATATATATATATATATATATCTGCTCGGAAGACTCAGACTCTTCCAGAATATACTCACCGGCTAGATCAAACCCTCAGTAAAGTTCAACACATGACGAATCGTCCTCAGCAAGGAGCGTGCCACCTGAGAAATTGAAGGACAAATCAAAATCCTCTGATCGAGAGGAGGATGCGTCAACAGGACGGGGTCTCATCTCCACATCCGTCCTGACGGGAAATCAGATGATGATGCAACAACTTCCACCTCCCTTGAATCATTTCGTTGAAGGGAAATCAGATGATGACGGAATCCGAAACCAAAACCTCTCTGATACCGACCTCCTTGTGATGAAGTCACACCCCTTGACCTCGAATGACCAACAACATATGACGATCATGAGCAGACCCATGGTTCCTCATCACTATAAACCAGTGAGAAACCTATGTAGAATCAGTTATCCCATTAGGCTCTGAGGCTCAATTACCTGGAACATGCGAAGAAGAAAAAACTCGAAGCCCATAAGCCCCAACGTCCGTAATAATATCCTAGAGATCGACAATCTAGAGATTCCCCCTAGAATCTCAAAAGCACCAACACCGACAGACTACCAAAGCTCGGTAGACGAAAGACCTGCCTCGATCCGTAAGGGATGAACAACAAGAGTAGGAAGACCAGTAGGATGATCTAACAAAAAGAAGACATGCGATCAAGGATAACTAAAGAAAAAAGTCAACAAAGACAAAAAAAACTATCCACTAGAAAGGGCGTCTAGGATAACTCCAATCTGAACATGTGTAAACGAAGACCAATTCCAAGGATGGGCATCTTTGAGCTTATCAATAGCGAATTGCACCCTTTTAGGTTGGACTGGCGACACCTCTGGACGAGCTATCAAAAAAGAAATCATAATCGTTAGAATAAAAACGACAATGACGACAACATAATGACACCATAGCATAGTTTCTACCAGGGTTCACATTTCACTTTTACCAAACCATTTTTATGAACGCTCTAGGATGGAATACTCATTGACCTTCACAAAGAAATACTTTCTTTTCCAGTCTCTAGTTGAGTTGATGGTTCAGTTACTAACTGAAAATTTTCTGCAAGGTTGTACATGTCGGGCTTCTATGAAAATACCCTTAATTTTTAATGGCCTCAAGTATTTGTGGTCCATCTCCTGCCCGAGCTTGCAGGTCAATACTAAGAAACCCAACAACCATCCACTGGGAAATAGCTATTTCCCTCCTATGATAGTATTTAGACAAAAGAGCGGGAAGAAGAAACCAAAGATGACACTCTTTCAGGAACGCCTTGTACATCGTGAAATATCCCAACGATGCCAGCCAAGTTCCTCCAGCCTTAGTAAGAAGAAGGAAAAATGTTTCTGCATGAATCTCAAGTGACTCCCTCAAATCTTGTATCGATCTTACCGTACTAGCAGTTTTCAGAGCCAAAAACACCAGGTGAGGAGCAACCGGACCAAGTTGACTCTCAAAATGTTGACATTTCCAGAAGATCGAAGAACACCAGAAAAGAGAAGACACATGATGGGAAGTCTGTCGTTAGACGATGAACTGTCGAAATACTAGGAGACGGCGAAACCAAGGGCATCATCCTCGAGCTTCTTCTGATCAAAAGTACCATTGACAAAGAAAAGAGAGAGAATGAACAAAGAAGACGAGTGTAGTGAGCCGAAAAGATGAAAAATAAACCCCAATTAATGCAAATGAACCGAAATCTCGGACCAGGTTTTAAGATTCACTAAACCACTAGTCTCAAATACACCACCTAGCTCAAAATTAACGCTTGGCCAAGATGATGACTTGAGACATGCCATACTCAAGGGGGCTATTGTTGGAGGTGGGTTTCACCCCACTTCAAAGCTGATTCAAGAGCCTGGTCCAATATCACAAAGGCCCGACGAGGAAACAATATGTACATGAAGGATGAAAGCCCATCCCGAGGTAAGAGAATAATTATTTGCGCTGAACTAACATGATTAAACCAAAACTTAAAGGAGATTGAGGCAATAAATGCGGTTTTAAAGGCACACGATACTCGTTGGGGATCACGCCACTATTATATATGATTCACCCCTTATCACCTATAAAAGGAGAGCCAAGGAGAAAGAGTGGAGGCCCCCAATTTTATATATCGAATCTATACTCTCATCTCTTTTGTATCCTCTTATTCTCTGATACCTCTTGAGTCAACACGATTGCATCAGCTCAGAATAAGATCAATATATACACATTTTCACATAAAGATAATCAGTAAATATATATTCTATTTATAAGTTAATTCCTCGACACTTTAATATAAACCGTAGCCCTAATTTCTATGTGGATTTTGAGACCTATCAGTAATTAACAATGTATTGCAGGTTTTTAGATAAAGCTTCACTCAAAACAGGACGAACTGGTCAGTGGAGTCTTTGTACAACCACTGAAGTCGAAGAAACAAAACAAATGCTAAATATGTTACCTGTCCTGTGTGTAACAATTGTTCCAAGCGCGATGATCGCTCAAATTAACACTTTGTTTGTCAAACAAGGAACCACTCTAAACGCAAGGATTTCCAGAAACTTCAGCATCCCACCAGCGAGTCTCTCCGCCTTCGTGACAGTCTCATTTCTCATCTCCATTGTGTTATATGACCGAGTCTTTGTCAAGATAGCCCGAAAATTCACCGGAAATCCAAGGGGCATCACTTTGCTTCAGCGAATGGGAATTGGTCTTATCTTCCACATCATCGTCATGATCGTCGCATCTTTCACCGAAAGGTTTTCTTAAGATTTACAATAAAATGACTGTTTTTTCATAAAATTTACTTATAAGTATGGTTTACATAAACCGAATGATTCCATAGAAAAATATAGTGTCATTAGCCATTCATAGAGCAGAGATTTATGAGATCATAAATATCTTTAGGTTAATATAAATAAATAATTTCGATAATTTGAGGGATATGCAATCTATGTATAATAGGTCTTCAAAATTTGGAGGTCTAGACAAATGTTTCATTTGGTGTGCCAAAACCGATTATAGTAATCTATATTTTTTGTCACACAGTCCTTTTATTTGGCATATTTGTTACAGGTATAGGCTCAAAGTTGCTGCTGATCATGGACTCATTCACCAAACGGGAGTAAAACTACCATTGACAATCTTCGTGTTGCTTCCTCAGTTTGTGCTTATGGGTATGACTGATGCTTTCTTAGTAGTTGCAAAGCTCGAATTTTTCTACGACCAAGCTCCTGAGAGCATGAAAAGTCTTGGGACATCGTATTCGCTAACAACCCTAGGGATCGGGAATTTCTTGAGCAGTTTCTTGTTGTCCACAGTTTCGAAGATAACAATGAAACGTGGAAGAGGATGGATTTTGAATAATCTTAATGAGTCTAGGTTGGATTATTATTACTTGTTCTTCGCGCTTCTTAATTTTGTTAACTTCGTCTTGTTCTTGGTCGTGGTTAAGTTTTATGTTTATAGAGCTCAGGTTACTCACTCAGTATATGTGAAAGAAGATGAATCGAAGGTGATGGGTATCAAGGAGGATGAATGATATAAAATATTGTTCTTTCTTATCACAGTTTTCTGTTTTCGTTAAGTTTCAGTAATTATCTATGTAACTCCATGTGCATTTACTTCCTACTAGGCACTTTTCCTTTGTTCATACACCGATATAAGTATTTTAGAATATATAAAATATAATAATGAACTGATATTTTATTTTATTTTTATGTTTTAATGTTTTGTAATTCAAGTGTATAAAAATAGGTTAATTTTAACAGATATCTGATTTTATTTATAAACAATTTGATCAGTTTAATTACTTTTTAGTATATGAGGTTGCTTTCATAAGTCTAAAAAAGCTAAAATAAAATAAATATACTAGTTGCGTTTAATTTGGTTTATTGTCTTGGATTCATAATATATTTATCGTCAAATTATGAACAGTTTGATATATATTATTTTTGAAAATAATTAGAAAAGAGTTGTCGGTACAGAGTCACATAAATGAAGATAATCAGTAATATTTTAAAAATTTATGCATGTATATAAATATATATGACCAAACAAATCCTAATAAATTGTTAATATATTGCTTTCACTTGTCCATTAATTTTGTGTCAGTTTCTATGCATAAAAGTAAACAGAAAACGATTCTAAGTAACAATACATCACTTTGTTAATTGGACTTTGAGTATCAGAATCATTATCGATTCACTTACTCATCGTTTGGGGTGATTGAGTTGTATATATTCGTCTAAAATGAACCACAACTTTTTTTTGTGTTCAAGTTAGAATAAAAGTGATTACTTTTTCACTACAAGAAAACTTGTTATTACCGACTGCAATAATAGTCATTAATCAGTCGCAAAACACATGTTTACGACTGATTTGCGACTGAATCACGTAGTCGCAATATCACGCGTCGCTAAATGTCTTAGTCGCTAATCAGTCGTTATTTTGCGACTGTTTAACGACCGATCTGTGATTACATTTGTAAGTAACAAAGCAGTCGCAATTTAGTTGCGACTGTTGTAACTATAGTACGACTAATATGTGATAATTTTAGCGACTGATTCCCGACTACCATTAATAATATATTTATAGAAATATATATTTTAAAAAAAATCAATATTTTTACACATATATATATATATATAATTGGTTTATATTTTAAATAGGTTTATTAGTTGAAATTGTTTATTAATTTAAACCGGTTTTGCCAGATTAAAATTTCCAAATTAATTTTATTTATATTTAAAACTGGTTTACAATTACAATAGGTTTAATGAAAACCAAAATTTTAAAAAAACTCTAAACTAAAAAAAAAAAATAATAAACCTAGATTTACTTCTCCTTCCCGTTTCATCACTGCCTCTTCCGCCATCTCAAGCTTCGCGAGCCTCCTCCGTCTTCCTCAAGCTTCGTGACCCTCCTCGTCTTTCCCAATCTTCGCTTTTCTTCTCTTCCTGAACAAAAATAAAATCAAAACCAAAAGAGAGATAGAGAGAGAGTTTATATGTGAAGTTGTAGAGGAGGAAAAGAAGTCTGGAGTCGCAGAGGAGGAGAGAAGGTTTTGAGCTGCCTCGGAGGAGGATTTATGGAGCCGCTTGCAGAGGAACCATCTCCAGGCTCCAGCGAGTTATAGAGGAGAATATAAGCTTTGGAGTTGGACATGATACTTAGGCAGAGGAAGAGATAAGGTCTTGAGTCGCAGTGGAGATCTGAGTCACTTGCAGAGGATCAGATCTGGAATCGTGAAGGAGAGGAGGTCTTGAGCCGCGGAGGAGGAGACACGCATAAGAGGAAAGGTGTCAAGGAGAGGAAGTGGAGTTGAGGAGGTAGACTTGGGAAGGATGGTCTTGAGAGAAGAGAGGATTTACAGTTTGACGATAAATATTGAAAGAGAAGGATAAAAAAAATGTCTTGGGAGGAAGAGAGAAGGAGAAAACAAAGTAGTGTTTTCAGCCATAGGATTACATCGATCAATGGTTAGGAAGAGTGATCTTTGTCTTTAAAAATCAACCAATGAAAAGAGAGGAGAGAAACACACAAAAAGAACAATTTTTGGCCATTGGATTGTCACTAAGGCACTAATAAATGGTTGCAATAGCAATCCTTTTTTGAGGATTAGCCAATGAGAAATTTTCATTTTTTCATTTAGTACTTGTTTTTAGTTGTAAGAATTATGGTTTTATGATTTGTATAATTTAAATATTGTGGTTTTCTATTTAAGTTTTAAAGTTTGAAATTTGTGATTAGTGTTTGGAGTTTAGATTAAAGACAAAAGGTACAAAGTTTGAGGGTTAAGTTTATAACTGATTATTCTTTAAGAAATACAGTTTATGGTTTAAATTTAGAATTAAAATTTAGAAAAATAGATTTGGATTTAAAACTTGGAGTCTACATGAAAAATAGATTTATATGTTAGGTTTATGATATAGAATTTAAAGTTTGAATATAGGTTAAAATATGAAGTTAGAGTTTTGTAAAAAAGGATGCAAATTAAAATTGTTAGAAATATTAATGGATATTAGGGTTGGAGTACAGTGTTTGAGATTTATGATTTAGGGGTTTGACTATAGTGTTTGGGGTTTAGAACTTATGATAAGGTTTGGAGAATATGGTTTGGGGTTTATTGTTGGAGTTTTGAATATAATTTCAAGTATGTATATATATATATATATATATCTATATATATCCTAAGAATTATATTTGTTACTTAAAAGTTGATGTTTATAGTAATACATGTGGTTTAGGGCTTGGGATAAACATTTGAAATTTGAAATTTAGAATTAAGTATGTAGTTTGAGATCTACAATTAGAAAAAGATCAAGTTTAGAGCATTATATTTAAAATCTAGTATTTAAGTTAAAAATATTATTGTTGAAATTTGTATTTAGTATATAGGGTTTGAAGTATGTAATTTAGGGTTTTGATTTAAGATGTAGAATGAAGATTTGTTTAGAGTTAAAATTTAAGATTTGAGTTTAGAGTTTGAAAACATTATATTCAGAGATTTGAACAAAGGAAAAGTGACTTGATTTTATTTAGCTATATGATATAAGTTTAATGTTCAGACTTTAGGGATTTAATACATAATTAATAGTTTTACCGACTAAATAGTGATTGATTTGTGACATGGAATATAAGTCGCAATACAGTCGCTAATTTTGTGACAAATTTGCGACTACATCTTAACGACAACAACTTAGTCGCTTATTAGTCTTAATTTTGCGACTGTTTTGCGACTAGAAGCATTGGTAGCTAATTTACGACTGATGTGCAATGAATGTAAGTTAGTCAGTAATTAGTCGCAAAATAGTCAGTAATCAGTCGCAAAATTTTGCGACTGCAACTGTAGTCGCAAAACGCAGTCGGTAAGCGCAGGTTTTCTTGTAGTGTTTGTTGCATTTATTTTTTAAGTTTTCGATTTGAAAATATATTTTTTCTTTTTAAAGACAGATACCCAATTTTTAATGAAACTATGTTTTATGTATAAAAATCTATATATTTTGAAACATATAGATATTTCCTTTTTATTTATGTTGTTTTCTAAATATATGAAGAAAAATAAACTTACAGATCTACTGTACATATTTTCATTTTTTGAAGATGATCACTTTTTAATTGTAAATTGGTCATTAAATTTTATTTATTCTTATCTTTTGCCAAAATAAACTATATGAATTAATACAACTTATTCAATTTCTAATTTTAGTTGTGATTTCCATCATACTAATTTAAAATATTAAACATACTAAAAAATGTATACTAATAAAAATATATTTACATAATTAATATAAAAGGCAAATACATAATTAATAACACTAAATTAAATATATAAAACTTATTAATACAACATAAACTAAAACTTAATAATCTGGTAAACCATTTCCCGATCCACTAAGTTCATTAAAATATTTTCCAAATGTAGTTGATGTTTGAGGAGGTTGTTTTGTTTGCTGTTCTTCACTTATTTCCAACAAATTTTGAGTTTGTTCAGATTGAATATATGCCCAAACTTTACGGTCTTGTATGAATTCACATCACAAAATAATTTTTTGATTTTTTTTTTCTTTTTCAAAGCATAATTTCTACTTCGAATCTCAAAATGTTCTTCTCTTTATGCGCTTGAATTCTTTAACTGCACCAATAGTTGTTTATTTCATTCTTCCAAGATGCTAATAACAAGTGAGGTTTGGTCATCTTTTTTTTATTTCAATTTTGGATTTTTACTTAAATTGGTCTTTTAGATAAAGATCCACCAATAATATCTTCTCCGTCACCTAAATTTAAAGAAACTGAAGACAAACCTGGAGAATCTTGTGTAGCAGAATCAGAGGTAAGATTTTCAAACTTTGAATTTGTATCTCTTAAACCACAAGAGTTTGACTCTTTTTTAGCAGACGTGTCACCATTTTTAAAATTTTCAAAATTATTGATAATAATCCACACATGATTGAATTTCCAACCTCCTTTGTATTTAGGGTCATCCATAAACATTAATTTGGCTTGCTCAAACTACATTTCATTTTTTTTTAAAAAGACATTAGTGTAAAGTAAGTAAAATATATATTAGACTTATCATAAACATTTACAATATCATCATTCAGAGCACCATTGTTTGAGGCATGTATGCGATTTCTTTGTTGATTTCTCAATAGTTTGAATTCGACAATGAATAGATTTCTTTGTATGTTCATTCCAACTTGCATTTTTTTTTCATTATCGTAAGCATCAGACACACGAGGTCAGGACTGATCAAACGTTTGATAAATACTCATGATTGGATCTTGGAACATTTTCATATAGACTTGGCATAAGAACTTATCTTCTTCTTGAGTATATCATGCGGATGAAAAATACAACAGAGTGATTCAAGGTTGTGAATGAATGTAGAGCACAAGGCGTAATTTATACATAATAATAAAGATTCTTATATATCTCCATTGAACATGACATGATTTGATAATAAAATATAAAATTATTCAAAGTTCCTCACATTTTTAATATATTATGACATGATGTGATAATATAACGAAAAATTAGTTCAAAGATTCTCACATCTTTTTCAGTTTACTATGAAATGATTTAATAATGCGATAATAAAATGATTCAAAGATTCTCACGCATTTTATTCTACTATGACATGATTTGATAATGCAATGAAAATATGATTCAAAGATTCTCACATTTTTCAATACAATATGACATGATTTAATAATTCAGTGAAAAGAGATTCCAAAATTCTTACCTTACTCAAACTTTCAAGAGACGAATAATAATACAAAGAAAAAGTGATTCCAAAGAGTTATATGTATAGTAGTAGAAATCAAATTTAACTTCACACACTCTAAATTCCCCATTTGAAAATGAATTATATTTCACAAATTCATTACATTTGGATAGTTCTGATAGAAATGTAGAGATGATCAATAATCTCGACCAAGAAGAAATAGTGATACATCATGTTATCACAAATAACAATGCGGTAATACAATACCTTCATAATCAACAAAGTAGTTAGGTGATTCTTGGAGGTTCAGTTCCTGGACGTTCTTTTATCCATCGGGATCGAGAAAGCATACATAATAGATTATTCAAAGATTACTTCTCGGAGAACCCAACTTACAATGACACCATGTTGCGCAAGATATATCGTATGTATCATTCTTTATTCCTTGATATCGTTAATGCAGTTGAAAATCACGACAACTACTTTAGACAATGAAGGGATATAACTAGTAGACTTGGTTTATCATCTCTTCAGAAAACAACTTTCGTCTTTCAGATGCGAGCTTACAGTTTATCAGCATATGCAACAGACGAATACATAAAAGTTTGTGAATCGACAACAAACAAAAATATTAAAACATTTTGTCGAGCTGTAGTGAGATATTCTCAGAAAACCAACTACCTCATTCTCTATTTACTTGCTTTATTTATTTTCTTGTTTTAAGTCTCAATCGATTTGTCTTAGTTTAATATCAAACTCATAGAAGCAAAGTGTAAATTCGGTCCTCTAGAATTGAATCCCAAATACTACATCTACCACTATTAAGCTTGCAGTAGTGAAACACTCAATTTTAGTATATCATGTAGCGTCTTCAGCTCTTTGACCTCGATACAATCGTCTGAGTGTTTTTTGCCACACTGGTACCTGAAAAAAATATGCTCAAGAAGTTAGACGATTGTATAAGTGCTTGTATCAGAGATTGTAATCCCCACCGGAGGATTTTTCCGGAGACTTTTCTAGTGAATGCTTGAAAGCACAGACTCTTTCTAGAGGTAGCAACTGTGGTTGCAAACTAATGAAAAAGATTCTCTTTGCATTCTTAAATTCAAGAAAATCAATCAAACATCAAAAGATCGAAATCGTAACACATCTCAAAATTCTATAGAAGAAAGTAATGCACTTTTTTCTAGTTTAGACTATAAAATATCTGTTAATGGATGCTAAAGCTCACTCGATCCTGATTCATGTGGCCATACAGTTCTGAAGGTTAAGAAGAGTTAATAGACTTAATCAGTGATAAGATCAATATGTTAGTTATGTTCTTGATTTCTTCGCCATTCTGCTAGTCCCCTTCCTCTGTCACGCAACCAAATCTTCCTCTCAAATCACTGTCGTCGTCTTGAAGTCCAAGTCCGGAAACATTGCAATATCATCTACAGTCGACCCTCAGCCGCCATTGTTGAAAAAATTGATCTTGGGATCCACCGTGGTGGCCGTCCGGAGTTGTAGAGTGAAGCTCTATGAACATTGGCCAAGTCTCTCAGTTTTTCATTTTGGTCATTTAACTTTTGTATATTTTTTTGACCCAAATTATTTAATTGTCCAGATGTTCTTCAGTTTAACCACTAACTTTTGGAATATACATTTCTGCCATTTTCATAAATGCACAGATGACATTTATCTTGTGATTGCTTTCATTTCTCCCATAAACGTCCAATATAAAGAAATTTCTATTGACTCGTCCTATACTTATCAGTTGTGCACTTCAATCCCAGTTAATGTAATGAACAAATATATACAAAAAACCTCTAAAATGCATCCTAAAATCATGGGATATCACCTTGATGGCCAAAAATTTACATTTTCCACATTTTAAATTTTAAAAACCCATGTCCACATGACATTTTGGTATATATATATATCAACATGTAGAAAATACGGAATTATGATTTATAGTAAAAAAAGTTATTTGCTTTAAATACATAAATAGAAATATACACAACTAACATATCCAAAGATGAAATAAAAATAATGATATCATGATGATTCCGCTATCCACGGTTTTTCTGTCTACATTTATCATATTCACATTATCCAAATAGAAAACACATATACACACTTTCTATGTCCACACAATATTTGAGGTTCTATGAAATTTGAAATTATATATAACTCACATGTACATAACTCTCTCATTCACATTATTCTTAACCCACAAAATCCTTATCCACACTTTCTATGTCCATGAAACAAACGTCTAATAAATTAAAATTTTCAAAAATTAGTTAAATATCTCTATAATATTATTTGAGAAATGAGTTTTATATGTGGCGCGATTACGTTAATTCTCACAATCGTCAATTTTCTTTTTACCAGCAACATAAACAGACTTCATTAAGACTCTGCAACCCAAACATGTAACTCTTCATCCATATGAATGACAAAAGACGGTTGATTCCGAGCACTGCGTGCAAAGCTATCCGCCTTTTTGTTGTGCATCCAATGTACATGGATCAACTAAGAGTAACTGAAGCTTTCCTTCAGGTTTTGAATCTCCTCCAAGTATTTTGCAAAGGCAGGCCACTCTTCTGGTTCTGAAACCATCTTCACCAATTGAGAACAATCTATCGCAAACGTTAAATGAAACTGTCGTAGATTCCTCATACTTTCCATCGCCCATATGCGAGCTTCTATTTCCGAGTGAAGGGGGGAGAGGCTAGGTCTTGTGTTTCTTACCCCCATTAGCCCATTAAATTGTTATACTGTACTATACCAGTCTTGTCCTAAAAGCGTGTCTTTATCTTTCCAAGAGCCATCTGTGAAACATCATCTGCCCGAAATTTGAGGTAAATATTCCCGAGCTACCTCTCTATGATGATTAACCCTTTGGATAAGTTCAACCTGGCCTCATTCCAAATTGTGTATTCTGTTTCTGCCACCTGGAGAATATCTCTGGGGTCAATATTAATATTACTCAATCCATGTTGTTCATTCCTTTCCAAATGTATGATGTGTCGTGTTTTTATCGGTTTTAGTTTATGTTATTATAGAGTATTTCGAGTCTTTTTGTTGTCTTTAGTTCTTTTTCAGGTCGCAATGCGTTAATTTGGAGTTTCGGGCACAAGAAGGGAAGAACAAGCCGAAGTATGCAGAACTGTACCAGGGATCGGGGGATCCATACAACATGGATCGAGGGATCTGTGCCAGATCGACCGATCCATGCCTACTGGATCGACCGATCCTTGGCGTCTCCGGCTCCACCAACCACTAACGAGTTTTGCACTCATTTTACCCACTTCCAACTAATAATTTCGACCAAGCTTTTTCATTTTTCGTCCTTTGAAGTCCAGAGAAACACCAGAGGGAGATTTAGAAGAGATTTGAGAGATTTGTTCTCTTTAAAACTTTTGATTTCTCTTGTTGTTCTTTAGAACTTCTTGTAAGAGGATCTTGAGGGATAGAGTTTCTCTTTGAGAAATCTCTTGAACTCTGGATCAGTTGTATATATTCATGTTTTCTATCTTAATTTCGTTGATGTTTGAGTAGCTTGCGCAATTGGGTGTTAGGATTCAAAGGGATTTCATGGTTTGTTGATTTAGGATTGTTAGATTTTAGGGATTTACGTTTTGGTTCTTCATCTACTGGATTTCTTACTGCTTGAACTTAATTGATCACTTAGTTCATGATATAAGGTTGTTTAATGCACTGAAAGTGATAGTTTAAACTCCGGAAAAGACTTTAGATGAGCAAAGTGTCCTTAACCCTCGGAAGTTGATGTTATTGCGCTTTGTGAACATATCGAATCTGTTGTTAATGCTTGTTTAGAATCCGAAACTCAACGGAAGTTAGTGTGGAGGTTTCTATTAACATAGAGAGTTAGCGCTGCGGAAGTAGGTTAATTCTAATATCGTGTTTGAGTTCTAGACGGTTCTTAATACAATCCTTGCTAGCAATAAATGATTAGTTCTACGGAAGTAGGTTGATTATGTCCGTGTCTGATAGTCATGAGTCCCCGCGATTTCCTATTACCCAATGCTCTCTCACATTAACACTTTCTGCATTATTTTCATCGCATTGCATTATTTCATTTCAACCTAGTTTTAGTAAACAAACCTCTTCTGTTTAGTCTTAGCATAACTCTCATCTCGCATCCTCGTCGTGTAACCGTTGGTCTCTGTGGATTCGATCCTGAAGTGCTACAACGACATACCATTCGATTGTGGTATTGCTGGTACTTCAGGTTAATTGGCCTGTGTAAAAGCAGTGAAATCAATGTACCATAAAATCTAAGCAAACTGATGGTTGTCAACCTTTGACTTCCAAAATAGATAATCAATATTTGCAAAGATCGATTCTGTGGAAAATTGTTAGGATTGGATGGAATCTGTGAAAGGTCCCACACTTGAACCGTTGGTGGACATTCGAAAACATGGTTTATTGATTCCCCCGCTGCTCCACATCGTGCAGACTGGATATCACATTGAATACCTCGTGCATATAAGTTTTTCTTCACCGCAATACAACCTGAGACTATTTTCCATATAAAGTGCTTGATCTTAGGAGGGCATCTGATTTTCCAAGCAAATGCCTTTAGAATGTTGACATCTGGCCCGAGAACCGGTGTTGTCTATCTTGAGTCAGGATAAAGCTTTTCCACTTGATAACGAGATCTAACCGAGTATTTCCTATTGGTTGTAAAATGCCATCCATTTTTGTCTACCTTGTTTGTCTTTCTTAACAAAATGCTCTCAGTGAATTTAGCATCATCATGATCCACCAGGGCATGTATTGCTTGTACATTCCATGTTCTTGAAGTTTATTGATGAGAGAGTCCACTGTTAGGTTCGGAAATTGAGAATTTTGATTACATTTTGCTGCTCTCGGGCAAGGGGTTGGAAGCCAAGAATCATTCCATTCTAAAATGGAAGACCCTGATCCCACCCTTTTGATTAGTCTTTTGTTAACTAGAGATCTAGCTGACATAATGCTTCGCCATCCATATGAAGGTGAATACGAAGTTATTGTTTCCAGGAGTGATGCGTTCCTGAAATACCGTCCTTTGAAAACTCGAGAAAATAACGAATCTGGTTTCTCTATCATCCGCCAAATTTTTTCCCCTAACATAGCTGTATTGAAATCATTGAGCTCTGTAAAGCCCAATACTACCTCTTCCTTATGTTTTCATAACTTATCCCATGATTGTCAGTGCATCTCTCTGATATTACCCCCTGAGCTCTGCCATAATTGAGCAATCGCACCTATCAATTTCTTCGTAACCGTCTTTGGTATGCGAAAGCATGAAATTACATGATTAGGTAATGCAGTAACTACTGAATTTATGATAACTTCTTTTCCCCCTTTCGTGAAAAACTTGAAAGTCCAAACATTAACTCTATCGTTTAGCCTGTCCTGAACAAAGTCGAAGACCTGGACTTTGGATCCACCTAGACTTTCTGGAATCCCCAAATATGTTCCCATTCAATCCTTTATCCGTAATATAGTTTGACACTCTTCTTTTTGTGCCTTGCAGAAAAACAAACTATCATCTGCAAAAAGAAGATGTGAAATTGGTAGACATGCCTTGCTACCTTTAGTTCTGTCAACTGTTTGTCTTGCTCAACTTTTTTTAATATTATCAATGAACGCTTCCGTACAAAAATTGAAGAGATAATGTGATAATGGAGCCCCCGCTGAGGAACAATGAGTTCTCGTGGTTGTCCATTCAGTAAGACTCTGTAATGTACAAAAGTGATACGTTCCATAACTAATTGAATCCAATGTGGAAAAAGGGTAAACAATGAAGCAATGTGATGTAGCTTTTATTGTGCACTCTCAAATTAACCCAATGAGCTACTTTATTCTCTGAATAAGAGGTTAAGTATATTACTTACAGATCAAATCCACATAGACTCTAAGATCACACAATAGATTTGTTTTTTCAAAATAAAGCTAAATGAAAGTATAGATTTATGAGTGATGAATCAAGGATTGGTTTGGTTTGTAAATATTAAGAAGAAGGATTACACTTAGGGAAACACTTAGGTAGACTAGGCAACGCAAACTAATGGATTAATAAGGGTTTTAGTGAAGCTCTTGTTTTGAACTCAAACTTAGGGTTTAGACTAAGTCGCTATCGCGAGTCTTAACAGAGTGTCGATCGACGCTAATTCTAAACATAAAGGATTGATGTGTTTGATGTGTTCTCTAATTCTATAGTTCAACTTTCGTTTGTTACTAGGGTTTTAGACTATTAAGACATGTTTCAGGGCATAACCAATCTCTCAGTTGTGCTATAACATCCGATAATCAATGGTTGAAGTGATCAAATTCAACTTAGCATTAAGATCTACTTAAACAAAGAACCAATTAGAATAACCCTAACAATTCCATAATACTAGCAAGCAATTTACTACCCTAGAAGAACCCTAAATCTAAAAAATAGACTACTCAGACATGATTGAAATAAACATGTTGAATAGATAAATAAATTTCATAAAGAATAACAATAAAGAAAACAAAGGAGTTCAAGATCTTAGTCTGTAATCGAATAGATCTCCCTCTTCAGAGGTAGCCATCAATGTTGCAAGTATCAAAGAAGTTGTGTAAAAAGTGGTATCTTACAAGACAACTAAATAACCTAATAAATAGCCTAAAACTCAGCCAGAGACATTTCTTGCAAATAATGGAACATCTGGACAGAATCGTGATTTCGTAAAAACTTAAGTAACTCAACAGAAGTGTTGACCGTCGATCGACACTCAAGGTGAGGCGTCGATCGATGGTCATAATTTTTCTTTGTTATGACTATGAATTCTCGGTTGAGTACTCTTCAATGCTCCATAATTATCTAAAAGCTCCAATAACTTCCAATGAGTACCTGAATTTGTAAAGACTCTAAAACAATACAAATTGCATAATAAAGACTTCAAAACCGTATTCATATCATAGGTAAAACCAGTTAAAAACCATGACATATCAACTCCCTCAGACTTATCATTTGCTTGCCCTCAAGCAAAACATAGAATTAATCAGAGAAAAGTTTGAAAACACAAATACTTACCAGCTCCTTGGAACACTGTTTCACCTAAATTTCTATTGCAACCACATCTAAGTATTTCCATGTACTTTACTTTGCTAATCGATCTTCCATGCCACAATATACCAGAAACTATCTGTCATACCCTCTATTATCCTCATTTGAATACATACTATAAGGTGCAGGCTTTATCATGGGGGTATCGATCATAGCACACATGGATATTTACTCAAGCAAGTGTCTGAACCATATGTAACCTTTTTAATCCTTTTCCTCTCTCTTCTTTCTTCTCTGAATCTTTTATATCTCAAATTCAATGGACAATGATGCTGATATAGTCCATCTTGCCATCTCATCTTCGATTTAACTAACAAAGTTGTAGGTGAATAATGCGGTCATCGGTAATGTACCTACCCCTCAGTTCCAACAATGTGTGAGCATTCCTTTGAATTAGAATAGTGGGGTCACATTTAATGTACCTAACCTTCTGCATCTTTGGAAATCATCTTAATCATTTCTTTAGATGCTGAAGAAAGATGAGGGAGGATAAGAAGGTAAAGTATTTTTACCTTTTAGATCTACATGAGGATTCCGATCCTATGCATACCAAGCCCCCGAACAAGAAAATATAGTTACATAGATTGGAGGTTAGCTTTGGTTCCTTCAGAAGTTCTTAACAAGTGTGGGTGTTACAGGATAATCAATCTACATAGCTTTTCCATTCAATCTCAGAATGGTGTGCAACAAACTGTTCCAGAATAAGGTTGTACTCTATAACTAGCTTCTAACTTTTGACTCAGTAAAACATTTATAATTTTTTTAGATAATCGTTAGTAAGAATAAGACAACAAAAATAACATGTGGTGTTAGTAACTACCTCCCCCAGACTTGAATAATACTGTCTCAATGTTAAAGTAGCCTGAGATTGGCAAGATGAAATAAATAGGAATTTAAATAGTTAGTTGTTAGGATTAAAAGAGTTGTACCTTTCTGTCCAATTCTCCATTGATCGACAGCAACAAAGGACCATTGATCGATGGTCGACGAACATCATGAACTTGTCAGCATGTAACCGTAAAAAGTTTCTAAGATTCCCTCATATCATCATCTCTCTTTGTGTTAGCTCTATTAGACACTCAAAAATAATCAAGTTAAAGCAATAAGCAACGATAATAAACGTGAGTCCAATAAAAATCAAACAAAGTAAACAACATAAATAAATAAGTCATCCGTGAGTCTGAAATAAAAATAGAAGGGAGGGGAGTAAAAATGTAGATTACTCCTTGTCAGTGGTATCCATGTCCGTCTGGCGTGGTGGTGCTAGAGCTGCTGGTGGAGACCTCGCCCTGGTACGTGGACGGCTGAAAAGCACTGGCACCGAGTCATAGCCTCTAACCTACCCCATATAGCCTGAAGTGCTCCCACCACGAATCTCTGGAAGTCTCTGTGATCGTGAGTGGGGATCTCTGGAATCTGCGGGAAAGCTGGTAGAGGCGGTGGGGGTGCTGCTGCCTAGTCCTCAGCAGGTGCGTGGTCTGCCCTGAGTCCTCCTCTACGCCGGATATGGACGGGTGCATTGCGCAAGAGGCGCTTGTCTGGTCTGAATGCGAGGCACGCAGGGGTATCAGTAAAATCTCACACCGGGCGCCGAGAGCTCTATCATGTGGCGCCCCATATCATCTACAAAGGACCACATGTGTCCTTCCTTCAGCCACCTTGCCCTCGTCAGGTGAGCCTCATCTAGATACTCAAACTCAGACTCCATGGAGGCTCCCTGAAGGCTGATACCAAGGTGTAGAAAGATGGGTGTCAGGAGGCTCCGTGCCCTCTCCTTCTTCCTGTCGGATCCCTTGAAGGGTTTCCCTTTCAGGGATACTATGTGCTCGAAGAAAATGGCTCCCATGTTCACCATCTGGTCGCTCACGGGCGGTGCGGAGGCCTCGTCATTGAGCTCAACCAGGCCCCTGACTGACTCATACAGCAGTGTGAGCTTCTGAACCCTCAACTTGTTGGGATCCATCTTGCACAACAAGGTGTTGGCAAGGATCTTTAGAAAGTAGCGCATGGATGGGTGGTAGACATCTGTCTGCATGGCTGCGCTGGAGTCAAAATGACCTGTCCCAATGAGCTCCCAAAAGACGGATTGACCAGGGAAAGGAGGGACGGTGCAGCCAAGGTAGTCGGGCTTGTTAAACCCGTAGACACGACACATGTCAGCGATGGTGATGCGATACCTGATGCCCCTAATCATAAAGTTCAATTAGGCCTCGATGTCCCTCTTCGCCCTCAAGTTCTGATAGATAACCTGAACTGTGGCCATGAACTGTCAGACCAGGTCGGGGTAGAGTGGATATGGCACAGTAGCATTGGTCCCCATACCAAGCTCCCTCATCATGTCGCGAATGTCAAATCGGAGCCTCAGCTTGTTCAAGATGTCTCGGTTGATGAACCTGGTGGGCTTGATAGAAACGCCTTGCGAGGCGCTATAGTAGAGGCTGTCATAGTCGTCGCAGTCCTAGGACACGGCTCTGTGGGTACATGCCCTCGAGGCTATAGCTGCCTTGAGGTCGGGGTAATCCTCGAACGTGTCTATAAAATCCCCTTCCTCCTTAGGCAAAGGTGCACAACACGGAGGTCCCGATGGTGCGGAACTAGAGCCACCAACATTGAAATGTGCCTTGGTTCTCCTCTTGCTCATCTGCAACAGCAAAAAAATGAGAATCATCGATTTGTCAAGTGGATGAGACCCTCGATCGACAGACCCTCGTGGGAGTCGATCGATGGTTGATCGCGACTGATATAAGATTTTCATCTCCTAAATCGAACCAATGATCGTGCAAACAACAATCAAAAGTTGTTGACAAATCCTATTCTAGTAATCTATCACTCTTAAAACGTTCTAACTTTCAACCTATACCCAAAAAAATCATTTTTCTCTCAATCCCTAGAAACTCCCTGAACTAAGAGATTCAAAGACCATACCTTGAAGATCGGTTGATATAGTGATCTAAACAGATAGAGGGGTTGAAAACTAGTGGTTTAGGGTAAAAAAACGAGCAAAATAGATCAAGGATTTAGGGAGAAATCGTCTCTTGAAATTTGTGGGTTTTGGCGGTTTTTGAAAATGTTTAAGAAAAAGGGTTCCGTCGAGCTTATACATTTGACGCTGCACCGTCGATCGTGGCACTTAAGTGGTGTCGATCGATGGTCGCTCCCTATATCTCATTTTCGCGCATAACTACTATAATATTATATATATATATATTATTTTTATTATTTTGAAAATCTTAAATTTAGATAAGATGTTATAAAATTAGATATTCACAAGTGGGCTGTCTCCCAGCAAGCGCTTGTTTATGGTCGTAAGCTTGACGAAAATACTGGGCTCGTCAATCGGTATTTGGCATCTCTAGACGTGTGGTCTGAGGATGCGGAATTTCAGCTCTAGCCAAGTAATGCTTTACTCTATGCCCATTCACCATGAAGTCTTCGCCTTTTGAATTAGTCAGGAAAACCACCCGTGAGGTGTGACTTCTTTCACGGTGAAGGGTCCGGACCAACGAGAACGTAATTTCTTGGGAAACAGAGTTAACCGAGAGTTGTACATGAGTAGTTGGTCATTAGGTGCAAAATACCGAGAAATGATTTTCTTGTCGTGATAAGCTTTAGTTCTCTCCTTGTAAAATTTGGAGTTCTCATAGGCGTGATGCATGATCTCATCTAGTTCGTTTAATTGGATAAATCTCCTTGTAGCAGCGGTTTAGCATCAAAGTTTGTTGTTTTGATGGCCCATTTTACTTTGTGCGCTAGCTCAACTCAGAGATGACATGCTTTTCCATAGAGTAAGTGGAACAGGGTGGTTCATAACGGTGTTTTAAACTTGGTTTGATAAGCTCAAATTGCGTCATCCAATTTTAGAGACCAGTCCTTTCGGGTTGATCCTACCATCTTTTCTAAGTTTTTCTTGATTTGTCGGTTGGATACTTCTACTTGTCCGCTAATCTGAGGATGATAAGGTGTCGCTACTCGATGGTGAACTCCATGTCTCTTGAGTAATTTTTCGAACGCTTTATTAACAAAGTGGGTACCTTCGTTGCTTATTACGATTCGTGGAACTCCAAATCGTAGGAAAATTATACTCTTGAAAAGTTTCACGACTATTGCAGTTTTATTTTTTGGAGTGGCTATTGTTTCAACCTATTTGGATATGTAGTCTACATCGACTAATATGTATATGTTTCCATGCGAAGAGGGGAAAGGGCTCATAAAGTCGATACCCCAACAATCAAACACTTCACCTTCATTTCGTGTCTCTTGCTGATTTTTCCTCTCCTTGGACAGGGGTCGCACTTTGGTATGTATGCTTGAGCATCACAAGATATGGTTGGCCACCAAAACCTGCTTGTAAGATTTTTGAAACTTTCTTAAAACTGGTGAAATGCCCAGCATATTCGGATCTGTGACAATGATACAAAATATCTGCGGATTCACTTTCGGCAACGCATCGTCTATAAATGCCGCCAGAACAATGTTTGTAAAGGTAGGGTTTGTCCCAGTGGTATCTCCGGATTTCTCTCAAAAATTTATTCTTGTGATATCCTTTAAATAGTTTTAGTTCTATGTCAGCTGCAAGATAGTTCACTATATCAGCGTACCAAGGTCTATCGAAGATTTTCATAGCACACACCCCCTGACTAAAACTTCTACCTCCGGGAGAATCACTGTCTGGCGTTAAAGGATCGCATCTGACAATTGCATCGTGCAGAATGGTCGTCTCGTCGTGCTATTCAAGACGACCATCGATCGTCGGTTCTTTGCAAACGGCGATCGATTCTTCCTCATCCGTCGAACGCACATGACCAACAAAAGTTGATTATGCGTGGTAGACACTTTCTATAGACAGGAAATCATCGATGGGGGCGTCGTTTTCAACTCTTATTCGAGATATGAGAAACCTTGTTGTGTTATTGTACTTCTAAAACTATCAAAGTCTCTGCCTCTTTTATACTCATCCAGCCGTGAACACCAAATACAGTATCTCCACTCATGAAGCCTCGATCTTCTTTGATTGATACTTGTTACCAAAGCCAGATTGTGAATGAGATCCATTAGATTCCCGAGTTGCCAAGTTTGAGTGAGAAAGCATATCTCCACCTCCCAAAAAACCTTAGGAAGTTGCCTTTGCCGATCCTCTCCATTAACTGTAATAATTACAGTAGATTTCCCGATTCTGAATTGAGATTCTTGTCTTGAATTCCTTGCGATTGAGGGGAAACCAGTGTAGCCTCCCATACCGAATTCCCAACCATATCTTCCATTGATGTCCACCATCATATCCTTCCAATTTCCCTTAACCCACTCAGAGATTTAGGCCACGATTTTCGTGAATCTTTGATTCCCATCAATTCTGGAAGATTCTCTGAAAACCCGATCTCCAATATCCAGAAAGATTTAACCTGTACTTTATGACCACCAAAACTCCAAAAATTCTCGTCGAACTGTCTCCTCTTTCCCGAATCCTCCGATCTACATAAGATCCCTCTGTTAAATCCTTCCAATCCTCCTGAATATTACAAAAAAAAATGATCCTGATGAAGACCCTGTAGAATAATCCTTGAAAAAACTTCCATTGCCCCCCCCCCCCAATCCGACAAAGATTCGCCATTTAGATCCCTAGGTTTGAGTCACCGCCTTCATCGCCAGAGCGTTTATATATATTTTTTTTTCTCACAATGGTCAATTAAAAAGTTATCCTTAGTGAATTAAAGATTTTACATATTGTCATTATTATACCTATTTTTTTCTTTTCCTTAATTAAAGTTAAATTAGATTTTTAACTTTATTATAGTTTACTTTTTTCTTAGGAAACCACATATATAATAAGAGGAAATATCTATAAGGTATACAAATTTAAATATATACAATTTTAATTTATATCTAATAAAATAATTTCACTATTCATTTTAATAGAAATAATATTTTTACTATGAATATAATTTTGATTAAATGATTAAGAAAACATAAAACTATTTATAGCATATACTGATGGTCTAATATAATTTTTTAAAATAATTTATATATATTGAAATTATTAAATAACTTAATATTGTATCAAAGGCTTGAAATTTATATGTGAATTTATGCAATACCATACCAATCATTACTTAGATTGTTAAATATTTTTTATAAAATACAATTATATAAAAGTTAAATATATATATATATATTCAAATCTAAATATATGAACCTAACTAGATGAAATAAATGTTGTATAAGTTTTTGGTATAATTAGAACCAAAAGTATTTGTTGTCATTTAAGATGAATATATGGAATTCAATATATCTAATAAAGAATAACTTAACCGATCCAAATTTTAGATTAGTCATCTTTTAAAATTTTATGCATATAAGTTATAGACAACTCAAAACTAGTGACAAGTGAAAACAATATATTAATGAAGTATTACGATTTACTTTTTGTAAATATCCTTATTTATGCATGACCTCTCTAAAAATTATCAATTATGTTCATCTGTACTTTCTTATTTGTTTTCGAAAATAACATAATCAAATAATACATAATTTTATGATAATATATTTCAAATCCAAGACAATAAATCAAACTAAATCCAACAAATAAAGTTAATTTGGTTTTAGCCTATTTAGAATCTTGTTTTGGTTCAATTAAAAGAATGAATATAATGCAATATATCCAAAAAATAACCAAAACAATCATTTTTATGACATATAACTTTATTAACGATAACTTGAGTTTACATAATCAGCATGTAATAGAGAGGTTATAAACGTCAGAACATAAAAATGATACAAGAGGATGATTCTCCAACATGTTACTCCTTTGCTAATTTGTCCGCCACATGATTTGCTTCACGAGGAATCCATTGAATTTTTATATCTTCCATTTTTGTTTGCCACCAACGTATCTCACGTGTCCGATTGTAAAGACCAAAATGAAGCACCATATTCTGAATAATATCAATAGCCTTCTTGCAGTCACTCTCTATTATCACTTTCTTATAACCTTTACTCCAAGGTATTGTAACGCCATCAATATTGCTTTAGCTCACTCTGTAATGCACTTTGTACCTGCCTTCCTACACTTTGGACCGATCCAATATATCTTCCTGTGTCATCTCGCAAAACCCAACCAGCTTTACTCTCTATCGTTGTTTCCACAGATGAATCATCAACACTACATTTAATCCACCCCCTCAAATGGTTTTCTACAAAACTTATGAACTGATCTACTGTAAGGAGAGGAGTGTCCAGACGTATTGAAAATATGATCCTCCAAATTTTGTGTCCTTCTATTCCTTTGCATCATTCTTTTCCAACTGAAGTAAAGTCTTCCAATGCATATGTTTTTATAGAAATATAAGATGATTTCGACTCTTCCATAAGCGCCACTAGATCCAGAAAGGTAGTTCCTGAATTTGAGACATCCGAGGAGTACAACAGGTAAAACAAGCTTCAATCCTTTCTTCCTCTACAGCTTCTCTTAGTCTTTGATAGTCCCAATCACTCTTGCTCACGTTGAAGAAAGTACTGATTTTAACATCATGCGTTTGTTGAATCCGTGGATGTGGAGTACGTGGTGGATGTACTGGAAGCCACGGATCAGTACACATATTAATCAATGAACCATCACCCACAATATACATCATCCCTTGACGTACTAAATCTCTTTCGTATAGTATTGATTTCCAAGCATAAGATGATTTCTTCTTCAGTTTAGCTGTTACAATATCTTCACCAGGAAAGTATATTGCCTTTAACACACGAGCCATCAAGCAGGAGGGGTTTTGGATAATTCTCCAAACCTGCTTACCTTGAAACTTTCAAGATCCTTGAAGCCAAGGCCACCCTCTCTTTTTGGTAGCTACACCAGTTTCCAAGCATACGAGTGTAACCCTTTTTATCTCCGGATCCCCACTTGAATCTTGCTAAAACACTATTTATTTCTTCACACACTTCCTTTGGCAATCTGAACACATTCATGGAGAAAATAGGCATCGCAAGAGCTACTGATTTGAGTAAAATTTCCTTCCCACATGGTCATGGATGTTTCTGATTCCAGCCTTGCACCACTGATTTTAATTTATCAACAATGTAAGCAAACATGTCACTCTTCTTGTTAGTGAATTGTTCATGAAGCCCGAGATACTTCCCATGACCACTTTCATTTGTTAATCAAATGTACACAAAATAATCTTCTGTAATGGCTTTTATATGCTTACCTATCGTTTGCTTCATCATCTTACTTCACTTCTTCGTCAAGAAACCAAAGAGCTTCCTTATGACGAACTGGCCCCTTATCGGGATGCTTTCGGGTCTTCTCATTGTGCTCCACCGGATCTATGATTTCACTGTGGAGCTCCTAGAGAACTCCAACTTGACATTTCCATTCAAGGGTCCATTGTTGGCTGGTATCGATATGCTGTTCACCGTTGATCCAACTAATATTCACCATATATTAAACTCAAACTTCTTAAATTTCACCAAATGCCCTGAGTTCAAAGAAGTCATTGATGTTTTCAAAGATCCGATGTTCAACGTGGACTCGGAGATTTGGAAGAATTATAGGAAGGCTGCACAAGGCACACTCAACCATCAGGGGTTTCCTAGACTTTCATCGAGTGTCACAAGAAGTAAACTCAAGAACGGGCTTGTGCCTCTTTTCGAATCATTTTGCAAAGCAAGGGATGATCCTGAACTTGCAAGATGTGTTTGGGAGACTGGCTTTCAATATAACCATGGTTCTGATAATTGGATCTGATCCTACAAGTCTCTCCATCGAAATGCTCTTGCTTCGGCTGGAGAAGGGATTGGAACTAGAGAGGAAAATGGTGGAAGCTGATTTCATTTTTGATCGCGTGTGTGCGAAATACATATCAGCTAAGAGAGAAGAGGACTTAGTCATCATTCCAGAAACGGAGAATGTGAAGATTTGTTGAAGTCATACATAAAGCTAGACACAACCAAGTATGAGATCTTGAACCCTAGTGATGATTCATTCCTTAAAGATGTCATCTTCACTTACATCATTGCCGGGAGAGATACTGTTACCTCTGCACTCACTTGGTTCTTCTGGATTCTCACTGAAAACCCTAGAGTGGTGACCAAGATCCGCCAAGAAATCAACAATAATCTGCCAGAATCCAAAAATGGCCAGAAGAAGCCATTATTTGGTCTAGAGAGGTCAACAGGCTGGTTTATTTACATGGTGCATTGTATGAATCAGTGAGGTTATACCCACCAGTTCCATTCCAACGCATGTCTCCTGTCAAACAAGTTGTGCTTCCAAACAAGCATAAAGTCAATGTGAATTCCAAGATAATTATTGTGCTTTACGTGTTTGAATCGAGTTCTGACTGGGAGTGAAGGTCGACGGAGATGGGGTTTGTGTTTTCGATTGTAAAAGGGGAAAAGCTTTTTTTTTATTAGTAAGTCGGAGAGTGTTTACAAGACAGTCCAGATTTAAAAACAATGTAACCCTAATTCTAGCCGCCCTGTCTGTCCTCATTTTCTTGTGATGCTCTCCCCTTCCTTTTATAGACTGCTGATCGCTGGTGCCCTAAGTCGGTTTCTATCTGGGCCGTAGTCGAAATGAGCTTCGGCCAAAATGACTAGGCTGTTGGTCGTTTTGGCTTTCTTCGTCGACTAGGGAATCAACCAAAACTACACCGTTTTATTCTTCATAACCCGGGCCTGTTGATCTTGGGCTTTTAGAAATAGGTGCTAACCTATCTCCTACATTAAGCCCCCCCCCAATTCATTCGTGATTGTGAAGACGATTCGAGTGAATTTACTCGTTTTCTTTAAGGCGACAGCCCGGGTTGTGGTTGTTTTGTCGTTGAGTCAGGTTGTAAATCGTCTGTTTAGTCGCGCCATATCGTGAGGGTAACTTTGTTCCTCGCTTGTCTCGTACTGGGTCTTTGAGTCTCGTATCTTGGTCGGGAAGACGAATCATCGTGGGCGGACTGGGCTTTTTAAAGCGGGAAGGGGAAACGTCTCGAGTGAGCTGGGCCCTAGTCGGTTGTTCATGCCCAGTTAGACCCTTTATGGACCTAATCATTTCGCCTTGGGAATGCGTGCCCTTCCCCTCCTTATAAATAGGCTCCCCATCCTTCGTAGTCTCCTCATTCCTTTCTTTAGCACAAGTATTCTCTCGCTTCCTTCTCTCTACTTTCTCTCTCTAAGTTGTTGTAGAATATATACGCTTTTCGAGCATTATATCGCCGAAGGACAGATCTGACCGCCGACTATCTCGCACGGAGAAAGGGATGCGACGACGAACGAAGTTCTTGATGACTTCGGATTGATCCATCGCGATGCTCTGATAGAACGGGGCGATATGAACACTCCCCAGAGGACCTTGGTCTATGTTGACATGGAGGAGCGACTAATAGAAGAAGAAAGGAGTTCTTCTTCCGGTAGTTCTGATGATAATGATCTCTTGTCTTTGTCTCGGGGAAAGGGGAACTCGTCCGGTTCTGAAGAAGCGGAGGACGCGACTGATCGACGAGTAGATGACTTCGTGCTGATCCTTTTCCATGATTGCGATTACGTAGAAAAACTTCCTCCGCTCGATCCTGCTTTGAGGCGTTCTCCGATATTGGTCGGCCAGATTTGGCAGAACGTGAAAGGGACTGAATCCACGGTGGGGAGCGTCAAGAGATTGCTGAGGAGCATCGACGCGAAGAACATAATGTTCCTTATCCCGTCAAGCGAAGAAAGGCCTTGGTCGCCGCCTAAGGGATATCAGTGTATATACGAGACCTACTTTGGGAAGGACGCGTTGGTGCGATTCCCCGTTTCGCGGCTTTTTACTTCTTATGTGTTTCGTCGGAAGATCTCTCTCTCGCAACTTGGGATGGGCGGATATTGTCTGGCGGTCGCTCAGACAGTTTTAGCCGCAGAGATTGGGATGTCCCTCAGTGTTTGGGCGTTCGAAGAACTGTCTTCGATTAAGCCGGAGAAGGATGGCATCTTCACGACAAAGATGCCTCCGAAATACAACATAATCACCGGGGATCCGAACAAGATGCCCAACTGGCAGAGGCGATATTTATACGTGAAATCGGATGAATACTCATTCGAAGAACCCCCATCAGAAGATTTTAGAGTTCTTTGGAACAATCGTATTGGTAGATTTCCGCCTTTTGCCGATTTTTCTAACTCTGTTGATTCAATTGTTTTTCTTTTGTCGCGCAGTTAAACACCCGATCGCAGAGAAGTTCCCCGGAGACGACTTCTTGGATAACGCTCGACGTTTGGAATTAGGTCACACATTTTGGCCTGACATTAGTGAAGACAGGGTACGCCGCGCTTTATCTCGTATCCCAAAAGGTAAGTTTCTTTTCTTGTATGTCGATCTTTGCGACTTGGTTGTTTTCTTGAGATTTCATTCTGGGTTTCTTGTCGTAGGTACGTGGGCTTCGAATCTTCCGTCGGAGAATCACAATTTGAAGAAAGGTCTTTCGCTTTTCTCGAGGGAAGAACAAAGGGAATTAGACCGCGCCAGAAAAATGAAGGTTTTGCCCGACCTCAGCGCTAGTCTGAAAAAAAGGAAGTCGTCGAGCCTCATGAGCGCTATTGACGGTATGGGTTTGGACGGGTCGAGAGGACCTTTACGGGAGACCGACCCCGAAGTAGCTTGTTCCGTGGTTACGGAGGTGGAGAGGCAGAACTCTGACAGGGTTGCCGACTCTGAGACTGCGGCTGACGAAGAGTTGGTTGAGCCACTGCAGAGGAAAAAGAGGAGGCGGAAGGAAACGGCAGAGAACCCGCTGGGTCCCGATAATGTAGTCGTTCCTGGTACTAATGAGAACGGGAATGACGAAGGCGGCGACCATGCTACCGTTGGGAACGAGATGTCAGATGATCCCTTGTCGGCTCGACAGGAAGACGTCTCGACGAAGGCGACGGGTAAGAAGAAGAAGAAGAAGAAGAAAAAGAACAAGGGAATCGCCTCGGATTCCCTTGGCATAGATTCGCTCTCCCCGACCGAACGACCATCTTCCCGAGACGCTGAGCCGTCTTCACGAGCTATTACCTTGAACCCTCGGATTTCATTTGAAGACAAGGTGTCCTTTTCGTACGAGTCGCGTGTTCTGCTGGTGCGCAATGGTCCCAAGTGTGCAGAACTGATTCGTCAAATCATGCTGTTGAAGAGTTGGTCTTTAAGGAGGCGTATGTCGACGTGGCTCACCATCGAGCGCTGGTAGGCGTTGATTTATTTTGGTTTTTCCGTTTGCATTATTCTCTACGGTCTCTTTTTTTTTGTTCTTTCTTCTAAGGCAATGGTTTCGCGTTTGTAGGTCGACGGTAGCATGAATTTCATGGTAGGCCTTTATGATAAGGAGCTTAAGGCGACTCAAGCTCAGTTGGGGGAAGCCGAGGAGAAGCTCTCGGTGAAGCGTTCTCGCATCGTCGCCCTCAAAGAAAAGATGAAGACCGCATTCGACGCGGCAGAGCGCGAGAGAGATGAGGCCGTTAGCAAGGCCGAGCAGGCGCGGGAAGAACTCACTGATCGCCTTTCTTGTGAATGAAGGAAATCTGAGGGACTCGAACGCGAGCTTGAGCAAAGGAGGCTGGTAGCCGAAAGGCTTGAGCGGGAGAATGTTCTGTCGAGGAGGCGAAAGCCAAACTGGAGAGGGAGAAAGAAGCGCTGGCCCGCAGACCCGTGAGAGAGGTTCAGAGGCTGAAGGACTTGCGCACTTATGAGGTCACCCAGGAACGGGTAAGGGTTGAAACGACTATGATCGCGAAGTGTGAACGTCGCTTTGGTAGGATTCGGGAGTACGAGAAACGTCGCGACGAATACGACACTGCAAGATGCCTCTATAGTCAGGCTTTCAGGACTAGGAAATGCCCCCAAATGCTGAAGG